>CAUYON010109678.1:0-60796 GCA_963573935.1 Arctocebus calabarensis
TCTCCCTGCATCCCCCTGCCCCCTCCCCCACCCAGTGTGTACTATGTCAACAATTGTCCTCACATCAGAATTGATTATTTAGGATTCTGGCTTCTCCATTCTCGTGATGCTTTACTAAGAATAACGTTTTACACTTGCATCCAAGTTTATGCAAAAGATGTAAAGTCTCCATCCTTTTTTGGAGAATAGTATTGGCTGAATAGTATATGGCTGAATAGTATTCCATGGTAAACAAATACTATAACTTGCTAATCCATTCCTGTTAATTAAACTCAATAGCTTCTGTACAGCTAAGGAGACAACAACCACAGCAAATAGACAACCTGCACAATGGGAAAGGATATTTGCATTTTGAATCAGACAAAAGCTTGATAACTAGGATCTACAAAGAACTCAAATTAATCAACATAAAAAGACCCAACAACTGCTTATATCACTGGGCAAGAGAAATGAATAGAACCTTCTCTACAGAAAATAGATAAAGGGCTAACCAGCAAATGAAAAAATGCTCTTTATCCCTAATTATCAGAGAAATGCAAACTGAAACTACCTTGAGATAGGTGGTTTTGCAAATCAAAACCACTTTGAGATCAGTCCTAACCCCAGTGAGAATGTCTCACATCACAAAATCTCAAACTGCAGATGCTGGCATGGATGTGGAGAGAAGGGAACACTTCTACATTGCTGGTGGGACTGCAAACTAATTTATTGTATTCTTTTTTTTTTTATTAAATCATGTACATTAGTGCAATCATGGGATACAATGTGCTGGCTTCATATACAATCTGAAATTTTTTCATCCAACTGTTCGACATAACCTTCATGGGATTTTCTTAGTTATTGTAGGAAAACATTTGTATTCTGCATGTAGTAAGTTTCACCTGTACCCTTCTAAGATGCACCATAAGTAATTTATTGTATTCTTGAAAATTGTTGAAAGAGTGGAATTTGAATGTTCTCAGTGCACAAATGTAAGTAGGTGAGGCAATGCATGTGTTAATTAGCTTGATCTAGCCATCCCACAGTGTATGCATGTTTAAAAACATCATTTGTGTGATAAATGTGCATCATTTTTGTCAATAAAATAATTAATTTTTAAAAAGACAACCAACTAAAAGCTAACACATGAGATCTGTGTGGACACAAGAAAACATGGTTAGATATTCTGGAATGACAGCCAGCCCACAGCAGGCACTAGATAAGCGATGGCTATTATTATGATTTCTATGACAATATTGGGCAGCATAGAACAATGGTCCCAAGCCAAGACCCTACAGCCAGACTTCCCAGGGGGTCACTTCTGGCATCCACCACTGGGTAACCTGGGGTAAGTTACTCAACCCTTGTGTGCCCCAGTTGTGAGCATAATGATACCTACCTCTTAGGTTGTTACATGGAGAAAACAGTTAATTACATATTAAACGCTTAGAAGAGTGCCTTTTAAATGTATGCTATTATCATTACAACAATAATTAACCCGTGGATCATTTCTAGAGCATTTTCACAGTCTCCATTTCATCTGATCCCAAGAACGATCCCATGAGCTCTGAAATCCTCATTGCACAGATTTGGAGGCTGAGGCTCAGAGAGGTTCCAACCATTAGGTGTTGGAGCCCAGGGCTCTAACTGTGAAGGTCAAGTTCTTTCAGGTCACACAGCTACCACTTGCAGGGGGTGGAGGGATCTTGGGTTCTCAGTAATCATTCATGGACTCACCATGTTGAATGAGGCATGAAGGATTGAAGGAGTGAAATCCGTTGAAACCAGATTCCACAGAGGAGACTGGAACACAGTATTTGCTAGGCACCCACCACGTGTTTCCCCACTACACGCAGCATTTAATTTTTACAACATAGTGGCATGGATATCATCTTCCCTTTTCTGCCCAAGAGGAAACTGAGGCTCAAAGGGGTTTAATGCCTTGCTCAAGGCCACACAGTTGGTAAGCAGCTGGCCTTGCTCTGCCCACAGCCACTGCTCCCTGGACCCTATTTAAGGATGAGATGAGACACCTTCCTCATCGCATCTGCCAGGCACCTCCCTCTTCCCCTTCCATGCCAAAGTCTGCAAAAAGGTTATTTTCACTACCAAATTGGCATTTAGAAGCTGGAGATTAAATAAACAAATGTGTGACCAGTTTTTTGAAAGGTTGCATGCCGCCAGCCCAGGCATTGGCCAACCTCCTTCTGGGGGCCATTTGACTGTGGGGCTGGCTGACAACGGCGATGCAGGGTGTCCTGTTTATACAATGAATCTATAATGTAATTTCACGAGGTTCTGAAATGCACCAAGAAGTGTGCGAGGACTCAGCGCCTCAGCCTAATCCATATGAAGTAGGCTGGCATGGCGCCTGGTAACCACATGGGGACCAAGCGGAGCTGCAGCAGGGCCCACCCTTGTCCAAAAAGCTAAAAAGGATTATCACGGAGTAAGGGGTGAGGCTGGGCTCCGGAGCGAGGTGGACACGCAAACCCCATGGAAGCAGGTTGCAGGGTTCGCAGAGAATTTCAAACCCGCCTCTTCGGCAAGGACTGTGGGAAGGGGTGCCAATGAATGACAATGGGGGACAAAGAGCCAAAGATGTTTTCCGTTCCCTACAGCAAATTCAAGCAAGAACCGTGTAATCACAGACACCAAAAGAATGAGGACTCTCCCTTAGCCAAAACTGGGTTTGGTTTTCTGGCGGGTCTGTGCGACGGTGCGTGCACAGCTGTTCACTCAGGAAGCCTGTCACCCCACCGCCTCCAGGTCAGACAGCAGGCAGGATAAGCAATGTGGAGAAAGTAAAGTGGGGGTGCAAAGCTGCACGCAGCTGCCAGGAGGGGTCTCACCACAACCCTCCAAGGCCACTTTATGGAAACGGAGACTGAGGCCAAGAAAGGCCAAAGGAAAGAGCTCTAATACTTCATAGCCACCATTGTACCAGAAAGCACGGCAGAGGAATCAAAGCACTTGCAAGTAAGGCAGCTCCTTCAATCCATTCAAGACTCCCGAAAGGCATAGGGGTCAGCCCCTCTGCCTGGACTGCAAGGAAAGCCCTCAGCAGCCTCAGGGCCGCGACCTAAACGGAGAACCACCAGGGTTGAATGACTCCATCTTTCTCAGTGGGAGACTCCACCTGCCTCTCATTTCCTCCCACAAAAGCTCAGCTGAGTCAGGGAAGGCAGTTGCATTGCTCAGGTCCCCGGCTGTGAGAGGGTTAGCGCTTCTGTCCACAGCTCTTCTCTCGCTCAGACGGAGGGCACGGAGAGACGGTGTCCCAGGCAGGGGGGAGGTGAGCAAAGACAGAGGAAAAAGATGCTCGCCTGGTGTACTGAAGACAGCAGGTAGTCGGAGTGGCTGGAGGGAGGCTCCGTGTAGGCAGGCAGAGGGAATTCAGAGGAACACAACTACAGTGTGTTACGGACGTAGCGGGTACAAGATGCAAGCTGCGCAAGCCTGTGCTTATTTCCTGTCTGGTCCTCCATTCCTGCTCTGCACCCCCCATGCTGTCCAGACACCCAGTCTATTCTGCTCAGTGCAACCTGGTACGTCCACACACAATGGGACTCAGCCCCTGCTTCATAGACCTTTACAAGAAAACCCACACTCCTTTCCATGGTCTTCAAGGGTTGTGTGACCTGCCACATCTCCCCTTGTTCCAACCTCATTTCCTAAGTCTTTAACCTGCCTCTGCTCCAGCCTCCGTGTTTGAACTTGACAAACAGAGGCTCAAGACCTCTGGGCTTCTGTTCCTGCTTCATGGAGCTCTCGCCCCAGATGTCTGTACAACCCTTGGGTCTCTGCTCAAATGTCTCCCCTGAAACCCCCTTACCCGTCATTTTCCAGCCTATCTTATCCTGTTTATTTTCCTTCTAATGCTTACATAGTATATTCTTAGCTAATATATTTTTGAGGTATAACATGCACAAAGTAAAATTCATCCTTTTTGGTCTAAGTTCCATGAGATTTGACAAATGCAGAGCCGTGCAACCAACACCACAATCAAGAGGAGTTTTCATTAACTCAAAAAATTTGCTTCACAGCAAACCCCTCCCCGACCCCTAGCCCCTGACAACCCCTGATCTGTTTTCTGTTCTTTGGTTTTGCTTGTTTGAGGTTGTCGTGTAAACAGAATCGCACAGAAGGCAGCCCTGGGGGTCTGGATCCTATCACTTACCATAATATGCTATTCCATGTTGCGGTAGTCTGTTCCCTGTTGTAGCTAAATTGCATTTCATTCTATGGATACCTCATGGCTTGTTTTCCCCTTCACCCCATGCATAAAGGACATTTGGGTTGTCTCCAGTTTGGGGTGATATAAATAAACATTTGCGTTCAGGTTTCTGTGGGAATAGATGCTTTTATTTCTCTTGGGCAAATACTTAGGAGTGAGATTATATGGTCACATGGTAAAGGTATGTTGATTTTGTAAGAAATAGCCAAAATATTTGCTAAAGTGACTGTATTATTTTGCATTCCTACTAATCACCTGATGTGTTGTGGTGTGTGTGTGTGTGTGTGTGTACCTGTGCGTGTGTGTTCTGTCTCCCCTAAGTAGAGTGTCATCTCCCTGAGGGTAAGGACTTTGTTTTGCTCACTGCCATAGCCTCACACCTGCCATCCAGGGACTCAGTGGTAAGTGTTTGTTTAAAAAGAAAAATAAACTCCTGAATTCTCACAGCTCACAACAGTCTTCTATGGGAGGCATTGTCATTGTGCCCCTGTTTTGATGAGGAAACTGAGGCATAGAGCTATTAGGGGAGACACTTAACAGCTGTCTTTAAGTGACAGAGAGAGGATCTGAACCCAGCCACGCACCTTGACAATGAGCACGTTAAGGACAGCCTGATCCAGCCCTGGCGGGAGTCACACTTTGTTCTCTGAGCTGTGAGGGGTTTTAATTCAACTTAACTTAGTGAGCAGGGTCACTGAATCTGAGGAAGACTCTTGAAGTAATGAGCGGTGAATAGCCTGGGGGCAACAAGAACCAGTCCAGATCCCAAGGGAGGCTGTCCTGGGCGAGAGAGCAGATTTGCAAGTACAGGGAGTGGAGCAAGAAAGACCAGTCCCATGGGAACAAGCAGAGGCTGTTTATTCAGAGTGTGCAGAGCCGGGAGCCACCTGCAGGGGTCTCCCAGGCACTCAGCTGTTCAATAGACCTGGTCCGATTCACTCAGCAGAATCACTTAGTTGGGCTGCGTCAAAGAGAACGCAAGGTGCAGAGGAGATGAGAGTAACAGCCAGAGCTCCAGCGCAGCGGGAAAGTTTAAAGTAAATAAAAAGAGCACAGTTTATTTACAGTAAGGTAGAGATGAGCACAGACTCTTCCAGAGAGGTTGGGAAACAGTCTCCCTGAGGAGTGAGGGGAGTGCCTCGAAGGCAGTCACAAGTCGAGTGTCTCATCCCAGCTCTCTAGGAATGATCTGTAAGAGTTTCCATTGGTTGCAGCCATCATTGATGTTTGGCGGGCACAGGCTGGATTCGAACCCGCCAGTTCAGGTGTACGTGGTTGGCGCCTTAGCCCATTGAGCCACAGGTAAAGCATCTCAAGAATGGAGAAGCATGAATCCCATGTACTCAAGTTTGATATGAGGACAATTAATGACAATTATTGACTCAGTGGGGGTGAAGGAAGGGGAGAGCAGAGAGAGGAAGAATGAGGGAGGGGTGGGGAAAGGAAGAGCAGAGAGAGGCAAGGAGTAAGGGGGGTGGGGTCTTGGTGTGTGCCACACCTTTTGGGGGCAAAACACGATTGTAAGAGGGTCTTTTCCTAACAAATGCAACCAGTGTAACATGGTTTCTTGTACCCTCAATGAATCCCCAACAATAAAAAAAAGAAAAAAAAAACCAGAAAAATATACATCAAAATGTAAATGGTGGAATTATGGGAAAGGTCTACTTTTTTCATCATGATGTTCTCTAGCTCCTTAAGGTCATTCAAGCTAATATTTTTCACAACAGGAAAAAACTAACCCACAGAAAATACTTTTATGCTAGCATGGTCTCAAGTAGATTGTTATAAATCAATCTATGAAGTCAAAGAGGAATTATGGATAACCAGGACATAAAAAAGTTTTGCATGAAACACATAAGGAAATCTGCTAAGAGTGAGATCCTTCATGCAAACCATCCATGCCTCTCTCACAGGTATGTGCCTGGATCCGCCTTTGGGAAGGTGTCAGAAGACTGTGCTCCAGAACCAGGGCAAAACCAGAATGGACAGAGAGCCCATTTCTTTTAAGACTGAATGAGGAAGCATGTGCAATCCCAGCTACTCCAGAGGGATTGAACCAGAAGTTCAACGCCAGCCTAAGCAACATGGTCTCTCCCCACCTCCCACCAGGTCTGAGAAACTCAGAGTTGACTGAGTCATTCTCTGGAACTGGAAGAGAACAAAACTATCAATTAGTAAGCAGTAACTCACCCTTTGTGAAAAAGACTCTATTCCAGGAAGTCACATCCTTGGATAATTTTTTATGCAGTGTTTTGGGTTGTCAATAGGTCATATTTCACAGCACTATATTGGTCTTCTGAATCAGACAGATATATAAATACAATTGAGTACCACAGAACACATAAAATACAGTATCTGGCAGTTAAGAAGGGAATATTTGAATTTCTATATACTGCCTGGAAGTCCTTTGAAACTAATTTCAGGAAAAGATCTAAGTTCCAAAAAGTTATTAAATACATACATTTTAATATATGATCTCAGAGTTACATTTACTGTATATTAGCAGTCTTGAATTATTTAATTTTTTATATAGGAAAAAGAGGAGGTCTTTAATAAAGGTTTAGGTAACTTCAAAATTCAAATGGAGCTGAAAAACTGCTGCTCTACCCCATCTGGACCACTGCCATTGCAGTCTAAAAAGCACGGGTCCCACGCGGGTGAGGGTGCTATGTCTGTGGAGCTTCAGGGCTGGTCGAACCCCGCTCATTGCAGTGATGATGACCACTACAATGTCATCATCTCCATGCCTCCTATTGCACATAACTGACCAAAAAGAGAAAGAGAAAATTCATGAATACTATACGTTACACATGTCGCAAAAACCCACAAGTGGCAACTTTTAAATACCCTGCATGTTCAGTGAATGCCCATAAAAGAATTTTTAATCAACTTCACCATAATTATTAACATAAATGAGAGTTTCCTAATCTGGGCAGTACTGACATTTTGAGTTAGGAAAGTCGGAGGAGGTGCAGGGGAGTGGGGTATCCTTCCAGTGCACTGTTGAATGTTTAGCAGTACCCCTACTCTCTACCCACTAGATGCCAATAGCACCCCCTTAATTATGACAACCAAAAATGTCTCCAGACATGGCCAAATGTCTCCTGGGAAGCAAAATTACTCCTGTTTGAGAGCCACTGACTTTAATGAACCTCATGCATCCCAAACAATTACTGAGTTATTCTGAATACTTCCTTTTTATCTGAAGGAAATGTACTCTTGCAGAGACTATTTACAACCACCATGCTTAAGGAATTATCATGAAGAATGATGCTAGATCTTGAAAACTTTTCTTCTCTATTGTAAGTTTTGTTAGCGTACTCACAGTTTTCGATGTAAATTGAAAACAACAATTTATAGAGTACCTACTCTGTACAAGGCATGGCACTGGGGACTTCTTGTACTAGTGTCCACTGACTCACACTCTGCTCAGGCTGGCCGGGTTGTTTTTAAGACATACTTCGGCACCATAAAAGAAATGCAAACACCTCAAAAACCCTCAAAAGAGAGGCAATGTGTCTTTGTCAATAAAGGGACCACGTTTGGTCCAATAAGGTTCCTTAAAAGTCTTTATCCTTATTAGTAACTCTACACATTTCTAGGCAACATTTAAAGGCTTGTTTTTTTAAGGGGGCTGAAGGCCTTTGCTATATTTGGCATAGAAAGGCTATCACTCTTCATAACTCAGGGGGGTTTGCAGGCTGCATCATTACTGGAAACTCTAAAGAACGCTTATGGGCAGTCTCCTTAACAGTCTGACCCACCTGCCCTCGTAACACAATTTGTAATTTTATAATCCTCATAAATTGAAGCTCACAACTGACCTTTTCCAAATAAATGTGTGCCACAGATAAAGAGAGAAAGAGAGAAAAATCTGAGGTTCTTTATTTGGGCAGTAAGATTCTCAAATCGATTTCAGCTCTTAATAGATGCCCTGAACGTGTTTGGTTTCTCCTCTTCCCCATAAAGGATGAACCACAGATGGGAGATGTGTCTGAGCTGCTTCAAACACCCTCTTACCCCTCCCCTACACACACGGGGAGTCAAATCCAAAATGCTCAGAGTGACTTCAAAGTTTTCAAGATGCTGCCCTGAAAAGGCTCGTTGGGCGGCTGCACCTCTAAGTAAATAATGCCGTAACTTGTCTCCCCCCCCCCCCCAGCGCTGGGCTCCCCAGGCTGACAGTGCCTGCACAAAACCCCTCCTGTGCCGAGCAGCGGAAACTCCTAATGAGATTAGTCGGTGTGTGTGCAGACATTACTTCGCAATGACTAAAGGGGCTCTCTCTTCCTGCAGCAGCCAGTGGAAAATTCAGGGAACTTTTTCCCCCTGCTGCAGCAGAATCCCTTTAACCCTCTCCCCAGCCAACTCCAAAAACAACTTGGCCTCCCCTGCAGCCCCTGCCCCGGGCTGGGGACGGGGGAGAGTTAAAGACCGGCGTGGGGGTGGGGGGGTGTTCAAGAGAGGGAGGCAGAAAGGGGGCTGTTGGGGAGGGGGCGGAGGACCCCTCGAACACTACAAAGGAAACTGTAAAAGGCACAAATACATAAACCTGAGAAGGAGCAAACCACAGTTTCTTTGTGAGCTCCCTCCAGTGAGTCATTTTCAAGATGCTGTCTGCTGCCAGTTTCAAAGCGGAAGCGCATGGCAATTAGTCTTGCCGTTTCCAGACAAGCCAGAAACTCTCCCGACACTCGTTTTTTTTTTTTCTAAAAAGCCCCTTTTGCAGTTTCTAAAACAACATTTCTTGGTCCCACCTCCACCCGCCACCTAACTGCAGCTTGTCCCCAGGATGATAAGGTTCAGAAAAAATAACTAAACCGAGATCTTTTATTTTTCTTTTTTAACCACTCCCCAAAATTTTGATACCCCCCTCAAAAGTAACAGTAGCGTTACAGGCCAACATTCAGTTAGAAGTTAAAGAGCTGGGGGCGCCACCATCGCTCCTTTGCCGGGTCCTTCTCCAAAACCGTGTCCGGTAAAGACCTCACCGGTTTTTAAAGGTCAGACTGAGAGTGCGCCTGGGGCGGTGACCTGGGTGGGGGTCACCTGCAGAGCGAGAGGAGACGCAGCCCTTCCCCCAACAACTTTGTTGCCCGCGCCCTCCACCTCCTTCTCCATCCCCGGATCCCTCTGCCCACCCCGAGGGGAGCGCGACCGCAGTCCCAGCGTGAAGGCCAGCGGTGGTCCAGCGTCCAGGCACGCCGCCTGCCCCAGACACCCCGCACCTTTCTTCTCCGGGACCCCTGCTGCCTCTGCTGCCTGCAGCGATGCCCTGAGCGAGCCCCCGGGGCTGCACGCCCGGCACCCCGTCCTCTGGGCTGCAGGGTCCCGCAGCCCCCGGCCCGGCGCGTTAGCTCCAACGGCGACGGAGGCGGTGGCAGCGACGCGGGCGCAGGAGCATCCCCGGCGGCGCCCCCTCCCCGGGCCGGCCCTCCAGCCCGGACGCACTCCCACCCCCACCCCGGCCCGCAGCCCACCCCGCGGCGCCCACTGCCCCACCCCCACCAAGCCCAAGAAAAGTAAGAAAAAGAAAAAGCACCCCAAACGAAACTTTGCAAGTGTCCGAGCAACAGGCACAAGCCCTGTCACCTACCCAGATGTGGGGGAGCTTTCAGATCCTTCTTCGGGGGACTTTCTAGGAGGACCCGGGCGAAAGCCCCCGACTTTCCATGCTGACAGGCGCCTGCAGACGGTCTGTTGCTCTTGTAACGAGATCCGGATTTTTCCCCCTTTTTTTCTTTCTCTCGCTCCTCTTTTCCCCCCTCTGGCGTGTGTGAGAGCAGGAAGTTGGAGCAGTCAGGCCGAGCCGGCTCACTTCCTTTACTGCATTATTCCCCAGGCGGTGTGCAGTCTGTGTAAACAGGCTTTTCCGCCCCGCGCCGCGCGCCTCGGCCGCGGCTGTGCGCCGGGGCTGGCCGCCCAGGCCCGCGCATACTCCGCCGCCCCGGGCCCCGCGCTCGCCCGCACCGCGCGCCCCCGCGCCCGCGCCCCCGCCCCGCTTCCTGCTCCACCACCCCAGGGGAGGAGCCTCCGGACCGGCCGCGGCGCCTCCCCACCGCGAAGGGGGCTCGGCCCGCACCCACCCGCAAGCTCCCCCCGACGCGTGGGGCGCTGCTGCGGGCGCTGCGGGAACTCGGGTCCCTCCCTCACCCCGCGGGGTCCCTGAGCTGGGCTCCACGGCGGGGTCGTGCCCTGCCCAGTTGGCCTAAGAGGGGGGCCCGAGGAGGCAGGGCCGCCAGACTGATTGTTTTCTATTACATCAGCTGGGATGGAAAAGTTGGGGGACAGGAGATGCCGGGTTCAGGGTTGGATTGCTCTGGGCAAAGCCCTGCTTATCTGATGGGTGCGGGCGTGATTGTTTGGGACGTGATGTTGGCTGTCCGAGACAGGAGACACGGTTTCTGTGTGGGGAAGGGGATGGACGCAGTTCCTCCCGTCTGGGTTTTCAGTTTTTTAAGAAGCCAGCCCTCGGTGGGGGGCCCAGTTTGGGGGAAAGGATAAGGAGCTGTAAAAGTGGAAGGCAGCATTCTCCAGTCAGAGACCTTTCTGGCTGTTCACTACGGCCTTCCACAGGCCCACCCTTTCCTGCCCACTAAAGAGCTCCAAGGGAAATGAGCAGTAGCTGTGGGGTCAAGATACTGAGGCTGTGGGGGTCTCAGGACTGGACTCCACAAGCCACATCCCTCAGGGAGGTCTCACCCTGAGAATGGCTCAGACCGGGCTGGGATTCAGAGCTTCCCCACTGCCCTGAAGCCCAGACAAGGGAGAGGGATGCCAGTTTAAAAACAACTTACCCCCAGGCCAGTGCCCCAGCCTCAACTCCTCACTTTCCAGAACCTTCCATTCCCATGCTGCCTCTTCTTAGCAGCACAGAGCAGTGGTTTTAAAAGTTGACCCCAGGGGCTCATTAAAATCCTGGTGGCTGAGCCTTAACGGAGTCCCTGATTCAGCAGGTCTAGGGTGGTGGCTCTCAGGGCTGGCTAACATTAAAATCACCTGGGGAGCGTTTTGACAGCTACCCAGACCAATTAAGTCAGATTCTCTGGGGACAGGGAGTGAGTCCTTTCCAAAGGACCACACTCTACGAGTTCCTCCACTTTGTTTCTGGTTTTGCGTTCTCTCCTGAGAGATTATTTGCTTGTAAGTCTCTTACTGCTATTAAGTACGAGTGTAAAGGGCAAGGATTGTATTTTACTGAAGTTCGTACCACCCCAAGTGCCTGTCAGAGCACCCAACTGATAGGATCTCCCAGGTCTGCCATTTGCTTCAGGACTAATGTGGATAGTCCTCAGGGGTGGGACAAGGCACCTAGACCTCGGAGCAATCCTGGGAAACTGTGGGAACCCGTGGCAGGTGTGATGGGGGAAAGGTAGGAGAATGGAGCAAGAAGGGAAGGCATAGGAAAGGGGGCTGTTTATCGACCCCTGATTTTCCACAGCTAATTTTCCACTTGGGGGATTATCCTTTTAATCCCCAGTGGGCTTCTCCTGTCACTCAGCAGAACCCATACTGTGTCCCTATATGGTCCAGCTGTCTGGACTGAGAGAATGTAAACTTATTTTATTATCCTGGGGGTGGAGGAGAAAACCTCACTCTCACAGTTCAGAACCCATGCTCCTTTATTTTAGAAAGTATATACCTGAAAGAAACCAGTCCGAAAAGGCTACATACTGTATAATGTCACATATACGATATTTTGGAAAAGGTAAAACTATGAAGACAATAAAAAAGATCCATGGTTTCCAGGGATAATAGGGAAGAGAAGGATAATAGGCAGAGTACAGAGGGCTGTTAGGGGAGTGAAACTACCCTGTGTGATACCACACATGTTGTTATACAGTAGTTGAAATCCCCAGAATGTACAACACCAAGAGTGAACTGTAAGATAAACCGTGGACCTCAGATGATAATGATGTGTCAATGCAGGTTCATCTCTGGTAACCACTCTGATGGGAGACGTCCATCACGGAAGGGGCTATGCATGTGTAGGAACAGGAGGTATATGGGAAATCTCCATCCTGCTCAATTTTGCTGTGAACCTTAAACTGCTTTAAGAAATAAATAAATTTTGGCCGGTCACGCCTGAGTTTGAACTCAGGAGTTTGAGCCAGCCTGAACAAGAGAGAGACCCCATCTCTACCAAAAATTGAAAAAAATAGCCAGCTGTTATGATGGGCATTGTAGTACTTGGGAGGCTGAGGTAGGAGGATTACTTGAGCCCAGGAATTTGAGGTTGTTGTGAGCTAGGCTGGTGCCAGGGGAAGAGAGTGAGACTCTGTCTCAAAAAAAAAAAAAAAAAATTCTATTTTTAAAGAAAGTATGTGGCCAAGCCAAACATACTGATTTGAAAAAATCAGTAGCCTTTATGCTTTTTATTTTAAGTTTTTCACAACATATCTTTATAGGACCCTAAGGTATAAGGGAGCATGTTTTCATCAAGCAGTTGGTTTTGAAGAAATACTTCATCTAAAGCTCTTCCGAAACACTTTTGGGCAGCTCCAGGGTTTCCTAGCCCATATAAAGACCTCTTAAATTTCAAATCAGTATTTCTGGTGTTTTGGACTGTCTGCATCTCTACTCCCAAACTGTCATGTGAATAAGTAATTCAGCACTGACTTAACTCTTTCACAAAGCACAAAGAATAGCTTTTCATTTCAGGTGTCTGCAGCTTCTGTTCTTTGCCTTCTAAGTGAAATCTTTTATTTGTTTTCCATGCATGACTTCCCACCCTCAAAAAGCAACCAAGAGATATGGTATCTAGCATTGCATGACCCACACAATTTCTATGCTTTTGTTGTAAAACAGATGGGACTTTGATAAGATTCCTTATCTTATTACCTAAAGGTAGTAAGATTCCTTCAGGAGGTCTTTATAGTAAGCGAACTAGGGCAGGCATTTGTGCTGGCCAAAAGAGAGAGTATGAGACTCTCTCAGCTTTAATAAAAACTCTGGTGAGTTGAGATCTCACCAAAGACACAGTGTGTTTCAGAAATGAGAGCTAGTTGATGTGATGTATTGGAGGGTGCACAGTTCAGGATTGGGAGGAGTCTGCCTAAATAGATCCTATGGATGGAGAGTGGAAGAGGGCTATCAATCAATCAATTAATCAAAGCTCTGGTTCCAAAAGTAGGAGTGTGCTAGTCAGCTTCTGCTGGAATAATGCTGTGTAACAAACAACTCCAAAACTTAGTCGTTTATAGCAGCAAATGAATCTGGATTGGCTAGGCTTGGCCCCAGCCTGCAGGCTGAGTGTGTGTTGTCATGTTTTCGTTCTGAGGCCCCAGCTAAAAGAACAGACACTACTCAGAACACATGGTTCTCAAAGAGAGTTGGAGCTTAAAAGTGGTGGAAACATGTGATGCTCCTTAAAACCTCTGCTTAAGACTAGCACAGTCTCAGCTCTGTGCACATTCCACTGAAGAACACAAATTATATGGGAAAGTTTAAAGTCAGTAGGATGGGGAGAAGAGCAGGGAAGGAAGGGAGAATTCTGAACAAATACTGTAGTCTGCTACAAGAGAAGAATGATGCTGGGTGTACAAAACCCACAAATCTTTCAGGTCCTTTATTATTTAACATCCCATGATATAGATCAGAATGTGATGTTGTGAAAATTTAAAAAGAAAAAAAAATTACAAATGGGTGAGAAAGCATAGTTCGAGAATGCAGGAGAAGAAAGACTCTTAGAACAAACCAAACTAAAGCATTCTAGAACAGAACAGAATGAATAATATTTGAAACTTATGCATTGATGTATTTCAGTAGAAACTCGTAAGTGGTTTGCCATCACTATGTTGAAGACAGCTCCACTGTTGGGGGTTAGAGGTAGGGATTGGAAATGGGAAGCCAATGCCTCATGATAAGGCAGCTTGGTGTGAGGAATTTGTTGATCCAGTCCCAGACCTGACTTGTTCTAGCTTTGAAACCTTGACTGAGCCACTCGCCTTCTCAAAGCCTGAACTTGCATCTGTTTTTATAGATTTTTAAAAATGAATGTCAATTTTACATTAAAACAGCATGTGTTGTGGACTAGGATTTTAAAATGTTCATGAATTTTATTTAAAGGTGTATTTAAAAGAATCACATAGACTTGCAGACAGACCTTTGCGGGAGTCTGCATTCTCCCTTTTATCTCATTGGAAGTATTTCAGTGGAGACGTTTGAGAAGCATTGATCTGGGCCGCCTTTTTAGCCTCGGACAAGTAGCTCATGGGTCAAAATTGGCAAACTACAGCCCACAGGCTATTCTGTACTTTAGAGTAAAGAAGAATTAGCTAAATCTTTTCCCTTTTTATTTTTAATTGTGGTTTAAAAAATTACCATCATTTTAAAGTGTATGGTTCTTTGTTAAGTATACTCAAATTGCTATGATGAATTCTCCAGAACTCTGTCATCTAGTAAAAACTACAACTCTGTACCCATTAAACACTAACCCCCTTTTTCTCCTCTTCCTAGCCCCTGGCAGCCATCATTCTACTTTTAGTCTCTATAAATTTCGCTAGGTACCTTATCTAAATGGAATTGTATAATATTTATCCCTTTTTTGTAATTGACTTATGTCGCTTAGTGTAGTGTCTTCAAGGTTCATCCACGTTGTATCATCTAACATGATTTCCTTCCTTTTTAAAGCTGGATAATAATCCATTGTATATGTATACCATTTGTGTATGTGTGTGTGTGTGTGTGTGTGTGTGCAGGTTCTGGCCGGGGCTGGGCTTGAACCTGCCACCTCCAGCACATGGGGCCAGCGCCCTACTCCTTTGAGCCACAGGCACTGCCCACCACTTTTTTTTTAACCCATTCTTCTATTGATGGACATTTGAGTTGCTTCTGTCTTCTTGGCTACTGTGAATAAGAAGTCTCTACATTTTTTAGTGGTTGAAAACAAACCAAAAGAAGAATAATGTTTCATAACATGTGAAAATTATGTGAAATTCAGATTGCAGTGTCCGTGAGTAAAGTTTGATTGGAACACAGCCACACACATTATTTGCATGTTGTCTCACAGTGCTTTTGCGCTATAACAACATGAGTGAACAGTTGTGACAGTGACCATATGGTCTATGAAGCTGAAGGTATTTACTTCCTGGCTCTTTACAGAAAAGTTTGTCAACTACTGGCATAGGCAAATGAGATTCTGGGCTGTGTTCTGGTTTGGATATTTAACTATATTTTCTTCCTTGTTCCAGAGAAGGCACTTTCTTGCCACATTGTGCAAAACCTTGGAATCTTTAACAAACTTCATGTCTAGGAACTTCAGCTTCAAAGGAAACCAAGCCGTCACACTTCATTTAATTCCTCTTATTTGGTCAGTTTATTTTTCTTTTCAATTAAATTTTTTTTTTTTTTTTTTTGAGACAGAGTCTCACTCTGTGGCCCTGGGTAGAGTGCTGTGGCATCATAGCTCACAGCAACCTCAAACTCCTAGGCACAAGAGATGCTCCTACCTCAGCCTCCGAGTAGCTGGGACTACAGGTGCCTGCCACAATGCCCAGCTAGTTTTTCTGTTTGTAGTAGAGATGGGGTCTCACTCTTGCTCAGGCTTGTCTTGAACTCCTGAGCTCAAGCAATCCACCAGCTTCAGCATTCCAGAATGCTAGGATTACAGGCGTGAAGCACTGCGCCCAGCTTCTTATTTGGTCTTCTGAACAAGTGGAGAATATCTGGCTGTCCCTGGCAGACCCCCACAATGACCTTTTAATCTCCCTGTACTCCTTAGTCGCTGAACACACCTGGGCTTTTGTTCCCAACCCTCGTCACACATTAAGACTCTGAGGTTGAGCCCAGGAAACTCTATGTCTTCAAAGTTCTACCCAGATGCCTTCCCTGCTCATGAAACCTTTGTAAAAAAAATTTTTTTGATACAGAGTCTCACTTTGTTGCCCTCAGTGGAGTGCCATGGTATCACAGCTCACTGCAACCTCAAACTCTTGGGCAAAAGAGATTCTCTTGCCTCAGCCTCCCAAGTAGCTGGGACTACAGGTGCCTGCCACACGCCTAGCTGTTTTTTGAAACGAGGTCTCACTCTGGCCCAGGCTGTTCTCCAACTCCTGAGCTCAGGTACCCACCTCGGCCACCTCGGCCTCCTTGGCCTCCCCAAGTGCTAGGATTACAGGTGTGAACCACTTCACCCGGCCCCTTGTAAATGTTTTATCCATCCTTTGGACTCAGCTCAATCCATTTCCTCCAAGAAGTCTTCCAAGATCTACTAGATGAAGTACATGGCTCACTTCTCCTACACCCTAAAGAATTGTGTTTGAAGTTTCTAGCTTAAAGTTATTTATGTGAATTTCTCCCCTATGTGTCCCATCTCTAGATCCTCAACATTTGCCAAAAAAGTACTAAAAAAAACTTCTGATGAATTAATTAATGAGTTGATAACAGAAGTACTCATGTACAATAAATTTTATAAATGTTGTGCAATACAGGTTGAGACATTTGAATACTCACTAGGAAGAAAAATAATTGATGGCACTTTAGAAAAAAATTAATAATTATTTAATTAATAATTAATTAAAACTATCCAAGCTTCATAATTGTTTCATTTAAAAATTGACTGACATTCATCAATGTCCTATACCCTCCCTCTCATCCTAAATCCACATTAGGAGGGAAGGGGGGCACACATGTAGTGACAGGAGCATCACAATTCTGAAAACTGCGAGTCACTGCCATAGCTGTCAGGATGAATACAAACGCGCATCTGTCCTGACCAGCCACCAAAATCGCTCCTACATGAGAGAAATTTCATGTGTCCAGAAAGGTGCAAAGGGTCTTTGGCTTTTTCCCTGTCAGGGATGCTAAGACTTCCTGTGCAAACAGCTGCTTTGGGTTTTACATGGGTAGCTCAAGAAAAAAGAATATTTTTGTCTTTTGTTTAATCATACAGGGTGTTGGACTAGGCTTTGTAGGAAACCGTAGTTACGGGAAGTTTAGGAACTACGTGAAGGGCAGGATGTCAGGCTGTGCACTGATGGCAGAGCTGGTGAAAAGCTGGTTAGAAGTGTTTCAAGACCAACTTCCTAAGGGTGGGGGGGAAAGCTAAGAGATTGAAAGTTGGTTATCACATTTCTAAATCTCTAAAATAAGAATAAGAATTTGAAAGCATGAGATGAAGTCGTCAGGCCATGACAATACGTGAAGGGATGATTATGGGGTCGGGTCTTCAGAGCTAGCTGAAGCTCCCAGGCACAAGCTTGAGGTCCCCTCTCCTCAGGATCTATTAGCCTGGTTGATAGGCTTTGTCAGGGAGGCTGGAGCCGAGAGGGAGTTTTGGTGCAAAGTCAACAAGAAGCAGGTGTTTCCTACACACTTCAGGGTATTCTGATCCCAGGCACTCCTTCCCGTTGGAGCCCAGCACAGAGATGGAGAGAGGGCATTTTCTCAACTCGGGCATGGCACCTGCCCCTTTTTGCCGTCATTAGGAGGTTCCTGAACAGGGAAGCAAGAGAGCAAAGAACACGAGCAAACATGTTTGGAAACTTAGGGGGCCCGCCCTCCTTCCCTCCTGCTCTGTCTGGAGGGATTTCCAATAGGAAAGGGAGAGGGAAGTCCTCTGACTGGCAAGCTTGGGAAAAGAAACTACTTGACTCAGCTTCCTCCTCCCTCCTCTTTGGAAGTGGCTTGTCCCAGGAACACACAGCCTCTGTTCTCCATGAGAGGAGGGGAGGCCATGCCTGAAGTTTTCTGGCTCACCCCAGGTAAGTAATCAGCTCAAGTTGGTGGGTGAAATGACGGCCCCCAGTTAGAAAGTTATCCCTCAACTTAACTTTTGTTACTAATAGGACTACCATTTTGATCTCCACCAGCCTCACATCTGTATCTGTCTCTCGGTGGGTTTTAAAATTAGACAGGGAAGAGGAGTGCTATTTATTGGACTCCTAAACCCCCTACCAGCTCATGTGAGACACCACCCTTTATATGCTGAGAAAAAACGAGAGAAGACTTTTGGAGGTGAGGGGCAGGAATTGAATTCCCACAAGAGCAGGTAGAAGTTAAACAATCAGATATCGTGTATCTTAGGACACCCACAGGATAATGAGGCTACCAGCAGGAGTAATGTCCTTCTTCAGGCTGCTTTAGGGAGCCACCCACAGTGCTCTGGAGGGAAAGGCTGTCTGGCCGACTGAGCTAGCTTTACATTTAGTGACTTCTGGAGGCTGCTGTGAGGGTTCTGGGTAGTGTGGCTAAGACTCTGACATGCTGGGGATGGAAGCAGATGTTGGGGTGAAACGAGGAGACGCAGCATCCTCTCCCTGGAAACTGCCACTGAATATGCTGAGGAGAGTGAGACTTGGTAATACCCCCTTTCTGTCTGTATGCTGGGTTATAAGCCCCTTGTTTCCCCATGGCAATACATAGTTCTTGAATAAATGCCATGGGTACTCAAAAAACAAAAGTAAAAATTATTAGAAAATACGGAGGGTCTCGGCCACGGTGGCTCATGCCTGCAATCCTAGCACTCTGGGAGGCTGAGGCGGGTGGATCGCCTGAGCTCAGGAGCTCGAGACCAGAGACTAGCCTGAGCAAGAGTGAGACCTCATCTGTAAAAAATAGCCAGGGGTTGTGGCAGGCAGGAGGCTGAGACAAAAGGATCACTTGGGCCCAAAACTTTGAGGTTGCTGTGAGCTATGATACCGTGGCACTCAACCAGGGGCAACAAAGTGAGACTCTGTCTCAAAAAGAAAAAAAAAATGTATAATGCCACACATTCTAAAAGGTGTCATTAAATAGATGAATTCAATTGACCTCTAGTATTACAGTATTAATTCTTTTTATATTTGATACAACTGAGAAACAGATAGGTTAAGATTTATGGACTCCTGATCATATAGTTACTAAGTGGTGAGGCTGGAATTAAAATCTAGGTTTTCTGACCTAAAACCAAATCTTTTCTGCTATTCTTTGCTGTATTATAATAGAGGACCATAAAACATAAAGAGAAAGTCTCAGAAAGGGGGTGTCAGGTAAATTGTATCAGAATCTTGGTTCTGCCATGAACTTGTTGAATTGCCTTTCTTAGATTCAGCCTCTTACCTGTAAAACTATGTGCCAAGGACTTGGAACAGAGTGCGGCTAAGACTCTGATGTGCTGGGAAGGTCCTGGATGGTTCTCAGCATTAGATCACTGACCTAGTTTCTTTGGGCGGCTGTCACAATACGCCATAAACTGTGTGGCTTATATACAAAAAGAAATATACTTCTCATAGTTCTGGACACTGGGAAGTCCAAGATCAAGGTACTGGCAGACTCTGTGTCAAGTGGGTCCCATTTTCTACTTCAGAGATGGCACCTTCTGGCTGTGTCCTCAGATTGTAGAAGGACTGAGAGGTCTCTTTCAGGCCTCTTTTATAAGGACACTAATCCCCTTCAACAGGGCTCTACCCTCACGACCTAATCACCTCCCAAAGACCCCTCTTGTAATACCATCATCTTTGGGGTTAAGATTTCAACATGGATTTAGAAGAACAAACATTCAGACTATGATAGTCACCTCCTATCACAGTTATTCATTAACAATTCTGCTTTGGAAGCACATGGTTACAGAATCTGCTGTGCAGAGTCTGGGACATTTTAATCTGCCACCCAGATCAGTGGATCAAAAACTTTACCTAACTCACCATAGGAAATGAAGTTTACATCTAACCTCAATACACGCATTTTTGGAATTCAAAGAAGTTACAGAAAACAATAGTTTTTTTTACTTTTTTTAGAAGTGTTTACAAGGAGTGATTATATTTGGATACATTTCTATTTTCTTTGTTCAGAAAATGTTGGCTACGATGCACCAATTTGATTTCATGACCCAGGGATGGGTTGAGAGACACAGTTTGAAATGCTGGAAATTGAGGGTTCGTGGTGGGACAAGTTCTAAGAAGACAAGGGCTGCCCAAAGCCAGATGAGACAAATTGGGAGAACTGGCATAATATAAAAGGAGACGGTGTAGTTGTTGTGTGTGTGAACAGTGTCCTTTTTTGCAAGTTGATCATCTCACCAAGAAGGTTCTCATCTCTGTCAAGCAGCTGTCTTTTTCTCTTTATTTATTTTATTTATTTATTTTTTCTGAGACACAGTTTCAGTTAGTTTCCCTTATGTGGTGGCATCATAGCTCACAGAACCTCAAACTTTTGGGTTCAAGTGGTTCTCTTCCCTTAGCCTCCTGAGTAGTTGGGTCTACAGGTGCCCGCCACTACACCGGCTATGTTTAGAGATGGCCTTGTTTAGGCTGGTCTTCAACTCTTGAGCTTAGGCAATCCGCCTGCCTCGGCCTCCCAGAGTGCTGGGATTGCAGCTGTGAGCCACTGTGCCTGGTGAGTAGCTGTCCTTTACAATGGAATGTTCAAAAGATACTTCGGTTTCTCAGCCAGTCAGGCAACATGTTTTTTGAGGAGCACTCCCTATGCCCATAGCCAGATGCTATGTGTACCATGGTGAGGTGTGATATTTTAAGAGAGTTGCATGGCAAGGCCATGGTGTCACCATGAAGGCTGATTTGGCAGTGACATAGCATCATTTTGTTGATAGGGCCTTAGTTGACAAGTTCAAAGGCTGATTAGACTTACGTCTCTGAGTGTGGCCATTTAGATTCAGACCTCACTACACAGGCCCCTTATTCATCTCCAAATGGTCTGATTCATGCAGTTACAGAGATCTCCTAGCAGATTGAAAGTAGAAGCCATCCATCACCTTTAAACTTACAGCCCATCCTCCAACCACACTGCTTTAAGTGCTAAGAACTAATATTTTTGTAGGTCCTATAATTATATTGTCACTAGCACAATAACATCACATTGCATTTTGTGTGCTAAATGCATCAATTGGTTCGAGAAAAGCATTTAAAATACACCACAAATTTCATAGCAGTAGCATTTGTTCAATTTTTAATATACCTAGAACCTCAAAAATGGCAGTGACTAGAGCCTTTCTCAACTTTGAGAGGCCTCACCCAAGAAAGACCAGATTCTTGGTGACAGTTTTCCTTTTAGAACATCTGCAAGTGAATTAACTTAGGAGTGAAAGGAGATCATTCCTTTCTCAAAGTGACCTGTGGTATTTGTCCTGCACAGAGGACCCCCAAACTAACCAGGAAACTAACTTAGCATTTGAGTTTGTTGTTTCATGATCAACCACAAAAGCACCTAGTGTTGAGTATCTTCAGGGTTGTTTGAACCACTGGTCCTGTCCCCATCACAGAGGGTCACCTCTGAAAACCAGAAAGCCCCCACTCCTTACATTCAGTGTCCCCTAACCCTGTAGTTTTGCAGTCTACTGATCAGCAAACCAAAGATGGCCTTTTTCTTTATGCTCCCTTCCTGATCACACCCTGTCCTGTTCTGGCCAAATGTTCTTTCTTCAAACATTAAATTCCAGTCAAGTAGCTATTACAGGAGACCTAGAAGGCATCTGTTTTATTTCCCATCACATGAAAATTTAATTTGTTTAATTTTATTTTCAGAGAGAAAATTTACTTCCCAGTCCCATATCGATCCTCTTTCAAGGCTCCACATACTACCAACATGACAGTGTACAAAATAGACACTATGCCTGACTTAGAGGAGCCTACCAAACCCAGGTGGAAGGCAGAAATAAGAGATCTGGTAACTCTGGTATGAATGCCCCTCTTTCCACCATCTTTCTGTGCCTCCCTATGCATGAAAGTCTCACATAAACAATGCCAAAAAGAGAGGCAAATGTCAGGTTTTCCCTGGACTATGCTCCAAAGTCACATTCAGTTTTTAACTATAATGAGGAAGTACGGTGGCATTGGCAAATTTGAAATCACTGGTGGTCATAGAGCTGGGAAAATCATTGTGGACATGACAGGCAGGTTAAACAAGTATAAAGTGATCAGCCCTAGATTGCATGTGCAACTCAAAGATCTAGAAAAATGGCAAAGTCATCTACTTCCATCCCATCAGTTTGGTTTCATTGTCCTGACAACCTCAGCTGTTATCACAGACCACAAAGAAGCAAGACAAAAAACACACAGAGGGGGAAAAACCTGGGATTCTTTTTCTAGGAATGTAATACATACTTACAAATAAAATGTCTCAAGGAAAAAAAAAACACAGTAAATTTGCCAGTAAACACAATAAAAACATGTAAGTTGGAGGCAGAGAAGTATAGGGAAAATAACCACAGATTCCAGACCTTCCTTAGACTCTTCTTCCAGCTCAGTCATGCAATTTAGGGGAAAACACTTGTCTTGAAAATGGTAGGCCTAGTGGGGCAGAGCAAGAAGGCAGACCAGAAGGCTAACCTCTAAAGAGCTAACCTCTCCTAGAATGACTGCAGAAAGTGAGAGAACTTAGCAATACCTGGGGCAAGGAACTTACCTGGAGTCATAGCTCAGGGAGCACAGCAAGGAGGTGATGAGCTAGATACAGTGTATGATCTGGAATGGTAGAAATCTAATGAATTAGGCAAGTGATTGCTACTGGCTGGGATTGGCTGGCTACCCACAAAGGCCCAGGGTGGGAAGAAGCCTTTCCAGAGTTTTCAGTTGTTGGGGGAAGCTGCACATTAAGTGCAGCTTGGAAGTGTAGATAGACTTCCTCAGTATGCAGCAACCAGATTTGAATGCTAATTGGAGTGGACTTGCCATAGGTTTGGTGACTGGCAAGGCAACCACACTGAGACGGTCTTGGCAGCCAGGGGTCTACTGTTGTGAGAAGGTCTTGAGAAGGTATTAGCAGAGACTTGAGGCACCACCATCTTAATTCTGTCTGCCAGGATCAGCACTCCACTCTTTGGAAAGGCTGAGGGACTCCCACACCCTGTGTGGGAACTGGAGTCAGGAGACACTGTAAGACCTGCCCCTGAAGGATTCTTCTGGGCTTTCAGATCCCAACCTGGCAGGGTCTCAATGCTGGGGAAACAATCAGGTGATCACCAGTGACTTTTAATAAGGAGCACAGCCAGAGGTTGCTGGCTGTGCTCTCTGTCTCCTAAAAAAGCCACAATGCCACCTGGTGTCCTGGCAACACATTGCAACATACTATCATCAAGAGCAAGGACTTTTGCTTAAAACAAAGGACGTAGTGAGAAGGAAAAAGGTGAACAAAGAGGTGAACAAGAAGAAAGAACACATGAGGAGGAATCAACAGAAAAACTGGGTCAACATGACAAACCAAAATAGAGGAAGTCCCCCAAGGGACTATGAGGCAGCTACTGCAGAAGACTCCACATATAAAGAATGAATGCATCTGACAGATAAAAGGAATGGACAAGAAAATGGAAAGATAGAAACAAAAGACAGATGAGAGAAATGTAGAATATAGAAGGGATATGGCAGAGTTTAAGAAAATGAAGGAGACAACCAGGGAATGTAAAGATGCCGTGGAAAGTATCAAAAATAAGTTAGACCACGGAGAAGAAAGAACCTCAGAACTAGAGCATAAAGTTTTTGAGTTAACCCAAATAGTTAAAAGATGCAGAAAAGAAGAGAGAGAAAGGGGTGGTGCCTGTGGCTCAAAGGGGTAGGGCGCCAGCCCCATATACCGGAGGTGGTGGGTTCAAACCCAACCCTGGCCAAAAAAAGAAAGAAAGTGGAACAGGTGTTTAGAGAATTATGAGACTCCACAAAGTGTTCAAATATATGAATAATAGAGATTACTGAAGGGAAAGAAGATTGTCCCAAAGGAATAGAAGCCCTATGAGACCATCACAAAGGAAAACTTCCCAAGTTTTGCCAAAGATCCCAACACACTCCTTTCAGATGGATATCATACCCACATCATCTCAACTGAAACAGAACATGTCTGAGATGCATTGTAATGAACCTGTCCAAAGTCAAGATGAAAGAAAAAAATTCTACAAGCAGCCAGGAGGAAGTGCCAACTGACCTACAGAGGCAGCGCCATTAGGATAACAGCAGACTTTTCAACTGAAACCATCCAAGCCAGAAGAGAGTAGTCATTCACCTCCAACATTCTTAAGCAAAACAATTTTCAGCCCAGAATTCTGTATCTGGCTAAACTAATCTTCACAATTTATGGAGAAATTAAATCTTTTGTAGATATACAATCACTGAGGAAATTCACCACAATAAGGCCAGCTGTACAGGAACTATTTAGACCTATTCTCAACACTGACCACCACAATGGGCTACAGCAAAGCAAACACCCAGAAGCTGAAGGTCTAAACATAGCTTCCTCAATGGTGCAAAGGGTAAAACTACACCATGGACTTTCACAAAATAGGATAAATAGAATTCCACTATACTTATCAATTCTCTCAATAAATGTCAATGGACTGAATTCCTCACTAAAGAGGCACAGGAGAACTGATTGGAGAAAAAAGCACAAGTCATCCATATGCCATTTCTAGGAGACAAACCTAGTGCAGAAGGACAAATGAAGACCCAAGGTTAAGGAATGAAAAATAGTATTTTAAGCAAATGGAAATTAGAAGAAAGGAGGGGTTGCAATCTTATTTTCAGATACAAGCAAATTTAAAGCAACTAAAGTTGAGAAAGACAAAGATGGACACTTTATACTAGTCAAAGGAATGATTCAACATGAAGACATTTCAGTTTTAAAAATTTATGCACCCAGCTTAAATGCTCCCAGATTTATGAAACAGACCTTGATGGATCGAAGCAATATGATATCCCATAACATCATAATAGTTGGGGACTTTCACACCCCTTTGACAAAACTGGACAGATCCTTTAAACAGAAACTAAAGAAAGATGCAAAGGACTTAAATGTGACCCTAGAACAAGTGGGATTAATAGACATATACAGAACACACCATCCTAAAGCCAAGGAATATACATTTTTCTCATTTGTATCTCTTAGGATACAAATCAAACCTCAGCAAAATTAAAAGAATAGAAATTATCTCTTGTATCTTCCCAGCCCACAAGGCAATAAAGGTGGAACTCAACTCAAACAAAAACATTCAACCCCACACAAAGACTTGGAAATTAAAAAACCTTATTCTGTATGATAGTTGGGTTCAGGAAAAGATAAAAGAGGAAATTGTTAAATTCCTTGAACATAACAATGAAGACACAAGTTACCAAAATCTGTGGGATGCAGCAATAGCAGTCTTAAAAGGAAAATTTATCACAGTAGATACCTACATTTGAAAAACAGAAAGAGAGCACATCAACAATCTCATGAACCATCTTATGAAATTGGAAAAAAGAAGAACAAACTAATCCCAAACCCAGCAGAAGAAAAAAAAAATAACCAAAATTAAATCAGAGATTCATGAAACTGAAAATGAAAGAATCATTCAGAAAATTAGTGAAACAAAAAATTGGTTTTTCAAAAAAATAAACAAAATCAATAAACCTCTGGCCAGAGTAACTAGAAACAGAAAAGTAAAATCTTTAATTACCTCAATCAGAAATAATAAAGGGTAAATAGCAAGAGTTGCCACAGAGATACAAGAGATCATTTCTGAGTACTACAAGAAACTCTATGCCCAGAAATTTGGCAATGTGGAGGGAAAAACCCTCTCCCTAGACTTGATTAAGAAGAAATAGATCTCTGGAACAGACCAATTTCAAAAACTCAGATTGAAGAAACAATAAAAAAATCTCTCAACAAAAAAAGAGCCCTCGTCCAGATGGATTCACACCAGAATTCGATCAAACCTTGAAAGAAGAGCATATGCCCATACTGTAGAAATTATTCCAAAAAATTGAGAAGGAACAAATCTTCCCCAACACATCCTATGAAGCAAACATCACCCTGATACCAAAACTAGGAAAAGAGACAACTACAAAGGAGAATTTCAGACCAATTTCACTAATAAATATAGATGCAAAAATTCTCAATAAAATTCTAGCCAATAAATCATTGCTATGAATTAAAAAAATCATTCATCACTATCAAGTAGGTTTCATCTTAGGGATACAAGGCTGGCTGAATAAGTCCATAAACGTAATTCACCATATCAACAGGAGCAAAACCAAAGACCCTATTATCCTCTCAATAGACACAGAAAAAGCATTTGATAAAATTCAGCATCCTTTTCTTCCTTCCTTCTTTCCTTCCTTCCTTCCTTCCTTCCTTCTTTCCTTCCTTCCTTCCTTCCTTTCTTTCTTTTTTTTTGAAACAGTCTCACTATACTGCCCTCGGTAGAGTGATATGGTGTCACAGCTCACAGCAACCTCAAACTCTTGGGCTTAAGCGATTCTCTTGCCTCAATCTCCTGAGTAGCTGAGACTACAGGTGCTTGCCACAATGCCTGGCTATTCTTTTGGTTGCAGCTGTCATTGTTGTTTAGCAGGCCCAGGCCAGACTCAAACCCACCAGCCATGGTGTATGTGGCTAGCACCCTACTTACTGAGCTACAAGTGCCAAGCCAGAATCCTTTTCTAATTAGGACTCTGAAGAAAATAGGGATAGGTGGCACATTTCTTAAATGGATTGAAGACATCTACAACAAACTCACAGCTAAGATTATACTGAATGGAGTAAAACTGGAAGCTTTTCCACTTAAAACAGGAACCAGACAAGGTTGCCTTCTATCACACTACTATTCAACATAGTGCTGGAAGTTCTAGCCAATACAATCAGGCAAGAAAAGGAAATAAAGTGTATCTAAAAAGGGGCAGAGGGGGCCAAACTCTCCCTCTTTGCTGATGATATGATTTTATACTTAGAGAACCCCAAAGACTCAATCCCAAAACTCCTGGAAGTGATAAAAAAATACAGGATTGTCTCAGGATATAAAATCAATATCCACAAATCAGAAGCCTTTGTAGCCAATAACAACCAAGATGAGAAGCTAATCAAGGACATAATTCCCTTCTCAGTAGCTTCAAAGAAAATGAAATACCTAGGAATATATCTAACAAAAGAGGTGCAGGACTTCTATAAAGAAAATTATGAAACCCTAAGAAAAGAAATAGCAGAAGATATTAACAAACAGAAAATATCTACATCATAGTTTCAAGATTTGGAAAAAAATAATTCTTCATTTTGTATGGAACCAGAAAAAACTCTGTGTATCCAAGACAATTCTTAGTAATAAAAACAAAGCTGGGTGCATCAGCCTACCAGACTTTAGGCTGTACTACAAGGCCATAGTGATCAAAATAGCATGGTATTAGCACAAAAATAGAGACATAGACATCTGGAACTGAATAGAAAACCATGAAATGAAATGAACATCTTATAACCAGCTAATCTTTGATAAACAAAACAAGAACATACAGTAGAGGAAAGAATCCTTATTCAATAAATAGTGTTGGAAGAACTGGATAATCTCATGTAAAAGACTGAAACTGGACTTGTACTTTTCTCCACTCACTAAAATTGCTTCAAATGGATAAAAGATTTAAATCTAAGTCATGAAACAATAAAAATCCTCAAAGAAACTGTGGGGAAAACACTTGAAACTATTGGACTGGAGAAAGACTTTAAGAAGAAGACTGCAATGGCAATTGCAAAAACAACAAAAATTTTAAAATGGGACTTAATTAAATTGAATATGTTGTCTCCACGGCTAAGGAGACAACGAACAAAGCATATAGACAACCATCGGAATGGGAAATGATATTTGCATATTATGAATCAGATAAGAGCTTGATAACTAGGATCCACAGAGAACTCAAATTAATCAACATGAAAGCATCACAAGAACGGAGAAGCAAGAATCCTATATACTCAATTCTGATATGAAGACAGTTAATGACCTAGTACATGGTGGAGGGCGGGAGAAGGGGAGAGCAGAGAGAGGAAAGAAGGGAGGGGATGGGGGGATCATGGTGTGTGACACACCTTTAGGGGATGGGACACAATTATAAGAGGGACTTCACCTAACAAATACAATCTATGTAACCTGGTTCTTTGTACCCTCAATGAATCCCCAATAATAAAAAAACAAACAAACCAACAATCTTTTATATCAATGGGCAAAAGGCATGAATAGAACCTTCTCTAAAGAAGATGGAAGTACTAACAAAATGCTCATCGTCCCTAACTGTCATTGAAATGCAAATCAAAACCGCCCTAAGATATCATCTAACTCCAGTGAAAATGGCCCACAACACAAAATCTCAAAATTGCAGATACTGGCATGTATGTGGTGAGTAGGGAACACTTTTACACTGCTGGTGGGATTGTAAACTAATACAACCTTTTTGGAAGGGAGTATGGAGAATCCTTAAAGAACTCAAACTAGACCTCCCATTTAATCATACAATCTCTTTCCTGGGCATCTACCAAGAAGAAAAAAAATCATTTTATCATAAGGACATTTGAACTAGACTGTTTATTGCAACTCAGTTTACAATTGCCAAACCGTGGAAACAGCCTAAATGCCCACCAACCCAGGAATGGATTAACAAGCTGTGGTATATGATACCATGGAATACTATTTAGCCACAAAAAGATGGAGACTTTACATCTTTTGTATTAACCTGGATGGAGTTGAAACACATTCTTCTAAGTAAAGCATCACAAGAATGGAGAAGCAAGAACCCAAAGTACTCAATTCTGATATGAGGACAATCGATGACCCAGTACATGGTGGGGTTGGGGGAATAGGGGAGCAGAGAGAGAGAAGGAAGGAAGGGAGTTGGGGGTCACAGTGTATGACACACCTCTTGGAAGCAGGACATAATTATAATAGGGACTTTACCTAACAAATGCAATCAGTGTAACCTGGTTCTCTGTACCCTCAATGAATCCTCAATGATAAAAAAAAAAAAGTATTAAAAATATTAGAATTAAAATTAAAAAAGAAAGCGGTAGGCCTGAAGTAGAGAGTGGTTCAGAGAACCTTTCATGACCATTCATTCATTCTTTCATTTATTCATCAGATATCACCTTAGCACATAGTGTCCAGAATTTTGCCACAACCAAATGGCAAGATGAGTTAAGACACAAGTCCTGCTTTCAAGTAAATTCCTATCTATATCATTCAGCTCTAAAATTTCATGATTTAAAATATACCGATAATCAGAAAAAGTTATTAGCATAGGCTTGGGCCAACTATCTTAGGAAGGCTGTGAGCTACATGGGGAAGAGTCAGGCTTGGACAAATTCCTTTATCCCTACTAATCTCCCCTTCCTTGTCCACAAAGAATGGGCATATGGGAAGGAACTATGCTGAAGTATTGAGAGGATTAGAGCTAAAATATATAAAGTATCTCACATGGAGTTGGCATTCAATAAGCCACCTTCTCTATTCCACTTTCAACCCTCAACATCCATTTTCTACTGAAGCACTTAATAGATCTTTTTAAAACTGTAAAGCTTAGATCTTCCTGTGTGTCCCCTCAAATACATGGGGGTAAGGATGTACCTCCCTCATTGGGGCCTTTGCTTTCTTCCTTCCTTTTTTTTTTTTTTTTCTTCTTTTTTTTTTGAGACAGAGTCTCACTTTGTTGCCCTCGGTAGAGCGCCATTGTGTCACAGCTCACAGCAACCTCAAATTCTTGGGCTTAAGCTATTCTCTTGTCTCAGCCCCCCAAATAGCTGGGATTACAGGCACCCACCTCTATACCAGCTATTTTTAGAGATAAGATCTTGCTCTGGCTCAGGCTGGTCTCAAACTTGTGAGCTCAAGCAATCCACCCGCCTCAGCCTCTCAAGTGCTGGGATTACAGGTGTGAACCACTGCACCCTGCCTTTTTCTTCCTTTCTTGAAGAATTACAGGGTCCTCACCAATCAGGGCTCAGCTCAGGTGTTGTGTCCTCCAAGAGATCACCATGCATTCTTCAGCCCTGTCACCTCGTTTCCATTATCCTCTTTATGTTTTATGACACCAGCCTCTAATTATCCCATTTTTTTCCTTGTGTGTTGTTTTCCGTTCCTCCCTCAGGACTGTTAATTCCCCACAGGTAGATTCCTTGTCTCTCTTCTTCCCTGTATCCCCCAAACCAAGGCAGAGCCTGGTCTATAATAGGTCCCTGATAAATATTTTTTGAATTTATATTGTTGTTCTTAGAACATTATCATTGTGTGATTGAGCAAAGATTTATTGAGCAAAGATTCCTCTGGTCATTTCTGAACCTCAAACCAGAAGAGAGAACTAGTTCCATGCCTGAAATACAAAGCAAAGAAGGACTGGTGGCAAGTTGGGGAATCAGGAGGAATGACGGTGTGAGTGGTGGGGTAAGTCTTTTCATGTAATAGATAGAGCTCCAGATTGGGCACTAAGAAGTCTAAATTCTGGGCTTTATGTTACTACAAACTACCTCTGTTCCTTAACTTCTTAGGACTTACAAGTTTGGACAATTAAGTTCATGAAGTCATCCTTGAAAAAGTGCTACATACCTCATCACTGGATATCACTACAGCCACCTTCCAAGTACTCCTCTTAGGAAGCTGTGAGCCACCACCAGGACCTAGTTCCAATTTTGGAACTCTTTTTCTGGAGTGGTTATAAGAGCTGTTGTCGTACTAGGTCTGACAATTGAAGTTTGCAAACTCATCCTAGAAAAAGTGCTACCTACCTCATTGCTGAATGTCACTACAGTCACCAAATGACCAAGGGGAGTACATCAAGGGTGACCATAGTGATACTCGGCAATGAGGTATGCAGCACTTTTTCTAGGGCGAGTATGTGAACTTAATTGTCTGACCTCATGGTTTCCTCATATGCATTATTATTATTATTATTATTGAGGCAGAGCCTCAAGCTATCGCCCTGGGTAGAGTACCATGGCGTCACAGCTCACAGCAATCTCCAGCTCCTGGCCTTAAGCGATTCACTTGCCTCAACCACCTGAATAGCTGGGGCTACAGGTGCCCACCACAACGCCCGGCTATTTTTTGGTTGTAGTTGTCATTGTTTGGCAGGCCCGGACCAGATTTGAACCCGCCAGCTCTGCTGTATGTGGCTGGCACCCTAGCCGCTTGAGCTATAGGCACCACCTAATATGTATAATTAAAAAAAAAAAGTTGGACTAACTTGACCTTAAAAGTTCCCTCAGCTCTGAAATTCTCTGCTTTTCTGGATGGGGCCACTTCTGGGGAAGGCTACAATTCATGTGTTGAGATACCACAGGCAAGTTGTGGAGGGAGTGACAAGTGAGCCCCTTGCTGAGCAAACCCACTCAGGTCCTCATCATACATCCACTCCAAACCAGACCCCCCCCCCCCGAGCACACCCTTCCCATGCGAGGCCTGGCACATAGCAGCTGCTCAGAGGTTTTGACTAATTGAATGAATGAATGTCGCCTGGAACCAGCAGGCAGTGGGAACTGACAACACAGTGACTCAGAAGAAAGGACCACTGGGTCGATCCCAGCCACTTCTAGTCCTGTTAGTGTACGGCCAAGGTGTTTTTTTGTTGTTGTTGTTTTGAGAGAGGGTCTCACTCTGATGCTCAGGCTAGAGTACAGTAACATCATTATAGCTCATTGTAACCTCAGACTCCTGGGCTCCAGGGATCCTCCTGCCTCGGCCTCCTGAATAGCTGAGACTATAAGCATGTGCCGTCACCCCTGGCTAATTTTTCTATTTTATTATAAAGATGGGGTCTCATTTAGGCTAGTTTCAAACTCCTGACGTCAAGTAATCCTCCTGCCTTGGCTTCCTAGATTCCTAGGATTATGGATATGAGCCATCATGCCCAACCTCCAGGCTCAGTTCTAACGGGGAGAGAGGGTGGCAGAGCTCTAAGCTCCAGTGAGTCCACATATAAGAGTGCTACCAGAAAAAGCCCTTACAGGTGTAGGGAAAAGGGGAGGAAATGGTCACTTTGTTTCAGTTCTCTGCAGCAAACTGTAACACAACTAAAAGATCATACAGCCTGATTCCTTTTTAAGAGTAATAAAATCAGTTTCTAATCCCACTGAGGGATTAAAGCAGCAACCGTATTTTTTGCTCACAATTTTATGGATCAGGGATTTTGGTTGGGTTCAGCTAAGCAGTTCTTCTGTTTGGTCTTACGGGGATCACTGATGTGATTGTGTTCATTAGGTGACTCAGCTGGGGGTGGATGGTCTAAGATGACATCACTCACATCTCTGGTGAGTGGTGCTGGCTGTTGGCTGAGCCCTCTCTTTCTGCATAATCTGTCATCCTTGAGGAAGCTAGTTCAGGCTTGTTCACATGGCCATAGCATCATTCCAAGAGTGAAGGTGGATGCTGCAAAACCTCTTAATGCTTTTACTCAAACATAATGCCACTTTCCTGCAATCTATAGATCAAAGAAAGTTACAGGGTTAGTTTAGCATAGATTCAAGGGGTAGAGAAATGGATTCTACCTCTTGAGAGGAAAAAAGTGAAACTCTGTAGCGAAAAGGGCTAACATGGAGAGGTGGGAAAAATTGTGGCCGTTTTTGCAAACAAGCTCCTGCAGGAGGCCTTGAGGCTCATGCAGTCCTCTCATTCTTCAAGTGAGAAGACTGAGACACACATCATGGCAATCCCACTGATACCGGAGTCAGGTTCTTGGTTTCGGGAATTCGAAGAATGAATCCACAGACCACAGTATCAGTGGTAAGACAGAGTTTATTCACAGAAACAAACATTACAACTTACAAAAACCAAAGGTCCTGGCAGAGAGAACACAGGAGGGGAACAAGCTCTCTGCTCCCTCTTTGAGGTCTGTTGTTGGGTTCTCTGCTCTGGGGGTTTATATAGTCACAGGGGGTTGTTTTGCCACAACTCAATGTTGACTTTTAGGGCTTAGGTCTTCATCAGTTACAGCCAGTTGTCCAATCAGTGGCAAAGTGCTGGCAGGCTTCGTTGGATTAGTTGACTGACACAATCACAGCTTTAGGAACAGAACACCGGTACTGGCTGCAGCTGCTTGCGTTCTATGAGTCTCCTTAATAGGAAAGGAGATTTCACTCCATCTTCTGGTCCCCTAGAAGTTTGCCAGGCTCCCACCCCATAGCTAGATTTGATAGCCAAATCTCATTTCACTGGATTCTGGTACAGCTATTTCATAAAATGGTGCTTTGTAGTTGCGTGGTTTTTTTTTGTTGTTGTTTGTTTGTTTGATTTTGCAGTTTTTGGCCAAGGCTGGGTTTGAACCCGGCACCTCCAGTATATGGGGCCGGTGCCCTACTCCTTTGAGGCACAGGTGCCGCCCTAGTTGCTGTTGTTTTTAAGGCCATACATCTCTGGTATATCTTGGAAGGATAGTGAAAAACTCTGTTAGACACAGTACCACTATCAAGAATTAGCTGAGGGCCAGGTGGGATGGCTTATATGCCTGTAATCCTAGCAATTTGGGAGGACAAGGAAGGAGGATCACTTGAGGCTAGGAGTTCAAGACCAACTATTCAAGACCAGCCTGAGAAGATAGTGAGATCCCATGTCTACAAAAAAATAAAAAAATTAGCCAGGAATGCTGGCACACACTTGTCGCTCCAGCTACTCAGGAGGCTGAGGCAGGATGATCACTTGAGCTCAGGAATTTAGGGTTACAATGAACTATGATCTTGCCATTGCCCTCCAGCCTAGGTGACAGGATGAGATACTGTCTCAATAAATAAATAAATAAATAATTTATAAACAGAATTAGTTCTTTCTGAAAGTGAAAACTAGAGGGAATGATAGTAACATTTGTTAAACCCAAACTATATCCAGGCACTTGGGTAAACATTCATATATTATTAGCTTATCTAATTCTCAGAATAACCATGTGACATGGGTATTTTTACTATCATCATCCCTAAAATTGGTTTCTTAAACATCACCTTTGTCTTCTAATTGCCAAATCCAGGGCCTTTTTCATACCTTTTAAGTTTTTCAGCTCTCTGCCTAATTTGAAAATACATATTTATTCATTTATCCATATGTGCATTCTACCAGGCAAAAAGACCTGGTCTAGATGTAGGATATACATATGGAATAAACAAGTCAAGCTGGGCATGGTGGCTCACATCTGCAATCCTAGCAGTTTGAGACACTGAGGTGAGTGGATTGCTTTAGCTCAGGAGTTCAAGACCAGCCTGAACAAAGCAAGACCCTGCCTCTACTAAAAATAGAAAAAAAAAAAAACCTATCCAGGAATTGTGGTGGGCACCTGTAGTCCCACCTACTTGGGAGGCTAAGGCAAGAGGATTGCTTGAACCCAGGAGTTTGAGGTTGCTGTGAGCTATAATGCCCCAGCACTCAGCACTCTACCCAGGGTGACAGACTGATGCTCTATCTCAAAAACAAACAACAAACAAACAAGTCAGACCCTCATGGACCTTCCTGTCTAGTGGGATGGACAGCTTTTGAATAAGCAGCGAGTCACAGAATGGGGGTCATGAACAGGACTGTGGGAAAACCCTCTGACAAGGGGAGTCTTGGATTCTGGGAGGTGACACTCTCCAAATTCTAGTTCTTATTTCTCTGACCACTCTTTTGCTGGTTCTGTTTCTTTTATGTGCCCTTGAAATCCTGGCTTTCATGAACAGTGTGTCTTCCTGGCTCTGTCTTCTTTCTTCTCTCCCTAAAGTCTCAGCCAGTTCTCTTGCTTCACTTTGGCTCCACTCGGGGTTGGATCTTTCTTTCTTCCCTTCCGGCTCGATGCTTTGCCTGGGAGCACTTCTGAGCTCCATGGCTTCAACACCTGCTAAAGATCCCAAACTAGCTCTCCAGGCTGCATTTCTGCTTCCCTGTATAAGGGGTCATGATCAGCTGCAGCAACCATTCAAATCTTCTTGCTGACACTTCCAGTTCTGCCTTCACCTACCCTAGCCTTTTCAGCTTGCTAAAATCCCACCCACCTCAAGTGTGATCACACTTGTGGTGCATATTTGAAGGGTCAGGGGAAAACTTCTAAATACGGATCAAAAATGTTTTCACATGGTAAATGAGAAAATCTCATGAATTTTATGTCAATCAGGTTGATGAAAATATCTCAGATTGTATGTGAAGCCCGCACACTGTACCCCATGATTGAATTAATGTACACAGTTATGATTCAATAATAATAAAAAAAAAAAAATCCCACCCACCACACAGTTCACAGACAGATCCTCTAAGTCCGCTCCACCTCTTTGGGTGGATCCAGTTCCTTCCTCCTCTGACCTTTTAGCATATTTCGCCCTGGCCACTCCCATACTCACCACCTTACAGACTAATTTCTCTTTCTGAGGCTGACTCTTCTGCTAGATTGAGTGCTCCCAGAGGGAGGGCAGGTACTAAGTCTTATTCATTTCTACATGCTCAATGCTCTGTACTATAGTAAATGCCCAAGTTTATTGTTTATTGAACTGTGGAACTAAATTTGGATCTAGGAAACGTTTTCAATTTCCCCGTTCAAAACAGCACATTTTAATGACACCATAACATTTCTTTAAAGTTTCTGTTAGGGGACCGGTTATGGGGGCTCACTCCTGTAATCCTAGCACTCTGGGAGGCCAAGGCAGGTGGATTGCTTGAGCTCAGGAGTTCAGGACCAGCCTGAGCAAGACCAGGACACGGACCTGGTCTCTAAAAATGCCCAGTGTTATCACAGCTACTTAGGAAGCTGAGGCAAGCGAATTGCTTGAGCTCAAGCGTTTGAGGTTGCTATGAGCTGTGACACCATGGCACTCTACTGAGGGTGACACAGTGAGACTCTGTCTCATAAAAAGTTTCTATTAGGGTTAGCCGACTGTGCTTGTTTATCTTAAGATTGCAGGCAATTTTTAATGGGCAAAAAAAATCTCCGTATTTGATTTATTTTCTATCCATCAACATCTCCCAGGGCTGATCATAAAAGAAATGTTTGTAGTCCAGACTCATTCCATTACCTTAGTTCATCTTTGGTAAGAGGTCATTCATTAATTAATTCATTTATTCCTGTACTTAAAGCAAGTACTCATTGAGTTCCTTCTTTGTGGGATTATTCAAAGCAAAGTCCTTGCCCTTAAGGAATTTAAATTCTAGCAGAGGACATGAATAGTGAACAAATAAATAAACAAGAAAATATCAGGTTGATAAAGGCCATGAAAGGAATCAATAGATAATAAGACAGAGTATGTCTAGGAAGGTGCCACTTTAGATAGCATTGTTCAGGGTCAGCCTCCCTGAGGAAGCATCATTTGGTCTGAGACCTGAGTGACAAAAGGAACCTGACTCTAAAAGGTCCAAAAGGGTCTAGTGCAGTGGCTGCCATCTGTAATCTCAGCACTCTGAGAGGCCAAGGCAGGTGGATTGCTACAGCTCAGGAGTTTGAGACCAGCCTGAACAAGAGCAAGACCCTGTCTCTACTAAAAATAGAAAAACTGGGCGTTGTGGTGGGCACCTGTAGACTTAGCTACTGGGGACGCTGAAACAAGAGGATAGCTGGAGCCCAAGAGTTTGAGGTCAGCTGTGATGATGCCATGGCACTTTACCCAGGGCAAAAAAATGATACTCTGTTTCAAAAAAAATAAAAATAAAAATAGCCCTAGAATTCTGGGAGGATGAGGCAGATGGATTGCTTGAGCGCTTGGGTATGAGACCAGCTTGAGCAAGAATGAGACCCTGTCTCTAAAAACAAATAGCTAGATATTGGGGCAGGAGCCTATACTCCCAGCTATTGGGGAGGCTGAAGCAAGAGGATTGCTTGAGCCCAGGAGTTTGAGGTTGCTTGAGCTAAACCAGGGCACTCTACCCAGGGTAACAGAATGAGACTATCTTAAAAAAAAATCCAGAAGAAACATTAGAAAAAATGGGCAACATCTGAGACACCACAGGAGCATAACATTTGTTGAGTAGAATGAACAATTGGGACAAGATGACACTGGAGAAGTAAGCAGGGGCCAGGCATGGCGTCTTCCAAGTGTGTAAGGACTCTTTTTTTTCTTAAGAGACAGGGTCTCCCCCTGTACCACTGCCACTGCACTCAGCTCACTGCAACATCCAACTTCTGGGCTCAAGCTGTCCTCTCCCCCTCGGCCTCCCAAAGTGCTGGGATTGCAGGTGTGAGTCACTGTGACCAGACCAGCCGTTGGCTTTTCTTAAAAGCAAAATGGGGAGTTATTAAATGGTTTTGTACAGAGGAGAGACATGATCTGATTTATTTTGTAAAAATAGCTCTCTAGAAAGAATGTAGGGAGGATGGAGTGGGATCAGAAAGACCAGTTAAAAGATCATTACAGTAGCCTAGGCAAGTGGACAAGTGGCTTAGAGCAGGTGTGGGCCATGGAGAGGGAGAGAACATGGCTGTTCTACATACATGAGACTTGATTCTGTCTGCTCTTGCTAGCAATTGGAACCACCAGTCTGGCCAGGAGACTTCTCAGTGATGCCACCACGTGGGGTATGCCCATGAGAAGCCCAGATGCTGAGACAGAGGGATACCAGAGTTGGCCAGGAGCCCTCGTCCTCTTGCCTCTGTTTCCTCAGTCCCTTTGCTTCTGGCTCAGCCTCACAAGGAGAGCCCTGCTTCTGGGCCGGGTCCTCAGAATGTTGAAGAGATTGGCAGGGCACAGGAATGCCCGAAAACCAAGATGAACTTGGCAGGTGCAGGCAATGGTGGCATTGATCTAAGCACTCAGCAGCTGCCCCATCATAGGAGCCTACTCCATTTCTCTAGGCCTGCTGCCTCTCTCAGAGGGTCTCTGAATGCTAAACAGACTGTTACCACTCTTGTTTCCCTGGACACAGTAGAAGAGCATTTAAAATCGATTAAACTGAGCTGGGTAAACCAGAAAACTAGAGGGGCTAAGTGGTGCCCAGTTGTACCCATCTCGTCACCTGCAACCACTCACCGGTGCTTCCTGCTCCCCCAATCCAGCTAACCTCTCCTCTCCCTCAGTGGCCCAGCCTTCTTCCCCCTGGGGCCCTGATCGGGTTACCCACTGCCTATCTAATCCTGGGCAAGTCTCAGCTCTAATACCACTTCCTTCTAGAGACAGTCCCTGGGGCCACCTGCCAGTGTACGTTATGTGCCTTGATTCAATGCGTTCAAAGCACTAGGGACATTTTCTTCATGAGACTCATAGTAATTATAATAATATACTTACTTAGCAGTGAAAATATACACGCTACTGCTCAGGTTATTTTAAAAAGGTATTTTAAATCTTTTATTTTTATATTTGGTCTCATCTCTCACTCCTGTTGATAATGGAGGGGAAAAGAAACTTAAACTTGTCAATGAAAGGTAGCAGCCCCTTCTGGTTTAAAACAATCTGTTCCCCCAAAGAATCAGTTAATTCAAAGTTGAAACTTCCTATCAGGATTGCTTCCTCTCCTCTCAAGCACGCTTTCTCCTTCTACAGGGCAGCTCAGGTGCCGTCGGGGTGCCGGCCAGGCCCCAGATGGGTTACAGTGGGCTGAGGGCCCTTCCTATCTGGGTGTTGCGTCTGATGCTGTCCTTGCCCACACCCTGCTCCAATTTCAGTTTCCAGGAGGTAGAGTGGGGAAGAAGATCCAAGGTCAGGTCCAGGAGTTGACATGGGGACAGAAGAAAACAGAATCTCAGTATTTAGGTGAGAAGCCCAAGGACAGAGCTGGGAGCTTGGGATTGACTCTTCTATTGGGCTGTTTCAGAGACCCTGCTGATCTCAGAGTGGCTGGCCTGATTCCCCAGGCAGATGAGAACCCCCTCGCAGGCTATGCAGAAACAGAGCTCAGAGAGCCAGAGAAGTCCCTGCCCTGGTCCACTATCCTTAGCATCAACCTCTTGTTTGTTTAAGCTCCATTTAACATCAGCCTGGTTTTAGCAGGGCCCTTCCTCACTTGTGCTGCTTCTCGTTTATGGAGTTAAGAACCTTTTGGGATCTCTGCAGGCCTTTGGGCTCAGATCAGCTTTAGACATATCTCTAGCAGTACGGCAAGCCCCAGAGTGCTGGCTTCTGGAGATCGGGACTTGTTTTCTTATGTCACTATATTCAGGATTGTGAGCCAGCTGGCATGCTTTGGAATAGCTGTAGTGTTTCTAAAATATTAAAATGTACCAAGTGACTCCAGGGTTAACACCTGGCACAGTAGTAGGAGAGCTCCCTCTGGCACAGTGTCCAGCAAAGTCTCCCAAGTCCTCTCAATGGGTTAGGGTCAGTGACTTGTGTTAAACATATTGGAAACCACTCTCGATTGTCCTTCAAATGTAACCCCTGCATGGCCTTTTCAATGACTGACTGAATGAATGGTGGTAACAGTTATTCAATCCATGCTTGTTGCATAATTGAGATCTTCATCTCTTGTTTTCTGAAAATGCAGGTATTGCTTTCATACAGCAGAACATTCTGAATCCATCTTAAACAGCATCTTACACTGGTTTCTGAACTCAAGGTCACCCTCTTCCTTGTAGTTGATCTTTCATATAACAAAACACTTCAATCACTTATCTGGTACAGCCATCAGAAAAGCTTTCTGTTGTAATACATCCAGAGAACAAGCCATATTTTGCTTTACATACTTAAGTGAAGAATTGGTCTCTGGCTAAACATAATGGAAGTCATTTGTTCTGGAAAACAGCAATTCAGAAAAAGATATCCCCCAAATAGCTAGCGCAGTTTACTCAGAACAGCCTCCTCTGATGGGCTATGAAAGATTCTTGGACTTAAGAGCTATTCTGAGGAGAGTAGAGGGTGCTTTAATTTCTCATAATGGCGGTGTCTAGGAAATCTGTCTATTAACCATCACTGTTTGCTCCTGAAATGTGTGATTGGCCCCATCTGAGAAGTAACAGATGCTCCTTTTAGCACTTGGCAGCCTCCATTAGAGCCGGTTTGGACATGGCTTCTACAATCCCTAGCCAGAGTTGTGAGGCCATGCAGTCTGGGAAAAGTCGCCAGAAACTCCTTACCCTTCTGAGGTTGCCCTTGAGAAGACCTTTACTCTCAGGATCCCACCCCCTCACCCCCCTAGAATCTGACAATATTTTTCTTTCTTTTTTTTTTTTTTTTGTCATCCATCTATGCACTTGAAGAAGGGGCCACTTTGGTCCAGAATACCAGGAGTAGGCATAAAAGGGGAAGACCCTGTCCCCTCCAGAGGGGGTCCCCATTTTTATCTTTGCCCTTTTCTTTCAGATTTAGCAACAGAATTCTCCCTGTTAGAGTCCATAGCCCTTAAACCAGAGCGCTGTGGCCTCAAGGCCGGCAGCAGAGATTCTTGCGGCAGCTTCTTACCCCCGGTGGGAAGGACAGACAGCAGGGAGTGGGGAGGGAAAGTTCAGCCCTCACTGGTGACTTGGGGGTAGGGTGAGAATACAACTCTTTTCCCATCCCTCATGGGCAGTTTTTCACAGCATAACTCTGGCCCAAACTAGGGAGCCCAACCAAACCCTTGCCTTTCTGTGGGAAGCAGCAGTTAACTAACCATTTTCTGCGTTTGTTCAAACCCTCCTACAGGAGCTGCCCTGTCCCTTACCAGACTTCAGGGAAGCTCATGCCCTCCCCAGAAATGACAAATGGAAAAGACAGGACAGACTTTGGCCAGGCCAGGATCCAGTCTCTGGAAAGGGGTTGTTTTTGTCTGTAGTGCCATAGAAAACACATCCTTTGAACTTATTAAATAGGGGAACAGCAGATTCACACACTCTGGAGGTTACCAAGGTGAACAGAACCCACGATTAAAATCTGCCAGCCCAGTGATGCATAGAAGCCTGGAAGGCCCAAAGAGGAAATCTAACCCGCTATTGGTAAATTTTTTTGGATGATGTTTATGTTTGAACTTTTCTCTGTTTTCCTGTAGAAACTTCCGTACCCTCTTCCTGTGTCCCTACAAAGGCCTGGACAATGTGGTCCCAGCCCTGCCTCAGCACATGGGCAGGCCCCACCTTCCTCCTTCCTGCAGGGATATCCTTTCCTATAGAAGAGGTAAGAATGTTAGTTTCATGTGAAAATGCGATTATACTCCTTATCTCCGTCATTTCACGATTTGCTGCTTGGTGACAATAAGTCAGCCTGGCCAATGCACAATAGAGGTGGCCCCAGTTCCTAGTTTTGGCTTGTGCTGTTTGCTCAGCTGAAGAGGGCAACTGGCTATTTAAAAATGCTGCGTGTTTTCCAGGATCTTATCAAGAGTTCATGTCTAAGGCCAGAAAGAAAAGGGAGGGCTCCATTTTTTTTCTCTCTCCTCATTGTTTCCAACTGAATTGGCAGGAAATGGGAGCCCTCCACCTGTCCCTCTCGGGAGCAAAACTGATTTGATTCCATTTTTCAGATGTATCCGCTACCACCAGAAGTTGGGAACATTTCCGCTCACCCCCAAACGAATATGTCCTACGGCAACACAAATGACATCTTGCAGAATTGGCAATGAATCAAATTTAAATGGAGATCTTTAGGAAACCTCCTCATGGAGTCTCAGACTTGCGAGCTCTTTGTATTTACTCCCTTTGTAAAGTGCCTTTTGGGGCTGTGGACCTTGACCGATTCCCGACAAGTTTGTGTGAATGTGTGTTTGTGTGACTGTAGAGTGTGTTTGTGTGTATGTGTGCACCATCAATGGCATAGACATTCAGAACTAAAATATTTCTCACAGGATTTCACATAAATCAAAACAGCTCCCATTCATCACTGCCTGAGAGCACATGTTTCAGGCAGGTTAGTGTAGGATCCAGACAGCAACTAATTCTATTGCTCAAGAATCGTAGTGTGCTTGTGGTTGACCTAGTTTTTTGTTTGTTTGTTTTGTTTATTTGTCTGTTTGGCCAATTCCATCAGTTTGGCAAGAATCAGGGTCCATCCAGATCAGTGGTTCTCAACCTTCCTAATGCCGTGACCCTTTAATACGGTTCCTGTGGGTCACGACCCACAGGTTGAGAACTGCTGATCTAGATGCTTCATTTCTTCTCAAAGCAGGTGATAATATTTTGAGAGAATCAATCATTTTACTACCCACAGATAAAGCTGAAATATAGGATTTATGTAAACCATAATATTCTGAGAACAGAAGAACTTTCCTATTTGATGCCAACACTTCATCTTAGACTCAGAACATGGGCAGTTACTGGATGGAGCCATGACCCAGTCTGTTTCTGACCACCCTCAAGTGCACAGGAAGTGCTAAGAGCAATTTGATTGCACCCTTGTGGGATCCTGGCTTTCCCAGGACTCATCATCCTCCATCCAGGGCCCTGCCTTGGATCATTGGGGATTCTAGCTCCTTGTACCTACTGTGGCCACAGCAGCTGCCTGTGGCTTTTCTGCTATCTGAGGGCATTTTGCAAGCAGAGAGAGTGCCAGCCTGCCTCTTCCCTGTGGGTTCCAGGGACCTCTCTGCTCCTAACCCCCCTCGGCTGTATTTGATGAGAGCCTCCCCACCCCCATGCTGATCCTGAGGTCCCTGCTGTGTTCCAGATGTGCAAACCCAGAAGACCTGCCAAGATGCCATGGGTAGAAAGAGCATTTCTACTGGAGTGAGAAAACCAGCTTTTGACCAGCCTCAGAGGAATTTGATTTTGTGGAAAAAAGATACTTTTAACATCTTTGGATCGTATGAAGCTCAGTATTTCCTTTCTCCTTGGGGTGTCTCCTTGTCACTCCTCCCTCTGAAACAGTAGGGCTCCCCTGTGCCCACTGCCTCCGAGAAAGGATGTTACAGTGGAAAACAGAGCCAGGAAAAGACTTCCTGACTTTTGAATTTCAAAAGCTTAGTCCATTAAGGAAATGGAAAAGGCTCACAGAAAGGATAAAATGTGGGCAGAAATACCATGAGTGAGAACACAATTTCTCATCAACCCTACCCTCTGAGCTTCTAGAATCAGGGAGAGCCCGAGGGAGAAAATATTGGGGGAAGGGAGCCTGGGACAAGAGGATAAATGGGAAGAAACTCCAGGGGCACAAGTGGAGTCAGGATCCAGGCACATAGGCCTGCCTGTCACCTGTGCCTGGAGGCTGCACTGGCTGCCTTGTCCCCTGGCATCCTAAGGGCTTTCTAGGACAGTCATTGGCATTTTTCTCACTGGCCATTTAGCACATTTAGCAGGAATACTAACTGTCTGTGCTCCTAGATTTGGCTGGATTACAGTTGGGACTTACTCCATGTGCTGCACCCAATATTCAATATCTCATGGTCTTTATAAGCCCCCCAAAGGAGGGTGGGGCCCCTGGGCACTTGGCAAGGCAGTGTTATGGAAGGAATATTCTCTGGGGTCTACAACTGATGGGACGCAGCTCAAGATTTTCCCCAGCAATCACAGTGGTGAGCCCACACCCACACCCCCAGCCCTCCCAATCATATGACTCTCTGGCCTTCTAAAGAGAGCCAGTGGTCCATTTGGGGGATGCTACCTCTTGTTGCCTTCCTAGCCTCTGACCTAACTTTGACCTTGTCCCTGATCTTGGGTACTTGCCTAATGTTCCAAGTTTGTTTTCTCTCTCTCTTTTAAATTTTTTATTTAATTCTTATTTATTTTTATTTATTCGTTTGTTTATTTTTTGAGATAAGGCCTCAGTTGCCCTGGTAGAGTGCCATGGTGTCATCATAGCTCACAGTAATCTCAAACTCTTGGGCTCAGGCTATTCTCCTGTGTCAGCCTCCCAAGTAGCTGGGATTACAAGTACCTGCCACAACACCTGTGTAATTTTTTTATTTTTAGTAGAGACGGAATCTCACTCTTGCTCAGGGTGGTCTGGAACTCCTGAGCTCAAGCAATCCACCTGCCTTGGCCAGAATGCTGAGATTACAGGTGGGAGCTACCATGTCCAATGAGGTGTTCCAACTTCTCATACCCTTCACCAGAGAACCCTGTCCTTGGCTCTGGGGCCAGAGTGTGTAGCAACTTTCTCTCTCCTTCTTCACTGGGGTATCATTCCAATGTCCCAGCCACCTTCCTCCTCCTGGGCAAGCCAGTCACACACCTCAAGGTCCCTAACCTCCAAGGAACCCACAAGCCACACCCTTCATCTTGCCGAAGATGGAGGGGGTCACGGGTAACACAGTGTCCTCAGGGCCACACTGTAAGTACCAGAAGGATGAGGTTTTTCTGGGATAAGTCAAGATATTATACTCATAAGGCCAGTTTGCACCAATGCTGGCCAGGACCCTTTCTCCTCCATAGGGAGTCTCTTCAGACCACCCTGGGGACAAGCCCTACATCCTCTTCAACAGGGGTAGGGTAGTGGGGGGGGCACTAAGGAAAGGGCCATGGAAGCAGAACTGGAGGGTAAGTGCTGATTGGCTGAGGTTTTAAACCAGAGAAGAAAGAGTGCGGGGAAATCAGATCAATCTCCAGTGCTAACATTCTCTGAGCACATCTATGCTAAAAAGATGAAAATGGAAAATGGAAAGTGGAGGTGTCATGGCCGCTTATGTCATGTACTTGGCATATTGCTAATTGTTATCCTCACACCTTCCCCTTGCCCTTCTCTGCTTCACAGAGGTGCGATTAATATCAGCAAGTACGTTCTGCTGGTCTCAGTTGGAAGTTATTATGAAAGTGCAAGAATGGCCATCATCACAGACCCTAATTTGATGAGAAAGTCTTCTCAGCCTGAAGTGAGTATTCACTAGATTAAAGGTCTAGGAGTGTTAGTGTGCGTCTCAAAGGTTACCTGGGAGCGGGGGGTGCGCTCTGAAAGATTTTTTTCATGGTAAAACTGGAAAACCATTTAGAGTTAAAAAAAAAAAGACGCAAATATGAAGAGGTTATGAGTGACAGCAAAATTAGACTATATATCTGAAACAAGGCAGGCCCTCTATTAGGTGACAGTATGACTGATTTTTAAGTAAAGTTTGCAGGTCAAGTTTGTTAAAGAAATGGTTGAGCCCATGAGCTTTGCAAATTGCAATGCCATTTCTCTCAATTCCATACTGGCTAAAATGAACAAAGCATGAGATACAGCCGGAAAAATACAGAGGATTTTATGGCACATTATGGAAGCTAGGGGGTTGAGGTTGGAGGACAGAGAATGTTCTAGAACCTTTCTTCTACAATTGCCCTTGTAATCATCTCCATCTTTGGAATCTTAACACCTGGATTCTAATACTAGGTGAACTTGGACAAGTTATTTAAATTTTTTGTGCCTAGGTCTCCTGATTTGTCAAATGGGTATAGTGAAAATGCCTACCTTTATGGAGCAATAATTTTCTTTTGGGGGGGCATTTTTCTCTGTTGCTGGGTAGAGTGCCGTGCTTCGTAGCTAATAGCAACCTCAAACTCCTGGGCTCCAGTGATCCTCTTACTTCAGTCTCCCAAGTACCTGGAACCACAGGCACCCACCACAAAACACAATTAATTTTTCTATTTTTAGTAGAGATGAGGTCTTGCTCTTGCTCAGGCTAGTCTCAAATTCCTGGGCTCAAGCAGTCCACCCTCTTCACCCTCCCAGAGTGCTAGGATTATAGATGTAAGCCATTGCACGTGGCCTATAGCAGTGATTTTCAACTGGTGTGCCATAATAGGATCTCAGGTCTGCTGTGAAAATTTTTAAAGACCATTAATTAAATTATTTTTGAAAGAAGTTCAAAGCACAGTAAGTATAGTCTTATTTTTTTTTTTTACTCTTCTTTTTGATCAACATAATTTAAGCATGCCATGGAAGTTTAACTATAGGTTAAAATGTGCCATGAGGTTAAAAAAAAAAAAAAAAGGTTGAAAATCACTTTTAAAGAGGGTGAGCTCATCTATGGAAAGCACTGGCACACAAAAGGTGCTAATAATAGGTTCATTATCCTTGTTATTATGGTTATCAATTCGTGGCCTCTTGTTTGGGTATTTGTTTGTTTGTTTTTGCAGTTTTTGGCCGGTGCTGGGTTTGAACCCGCCACCTCTGGCACATGGGGCCGTCGCCCTACTCTGTTGAGCCACAGTCACCGCCCCCACTTCGTGGCCTCTTATGTTTTTGTCTTTTGTTTGTTTGTTTGAGACAGGGTCTCCCTCTGTTGCCCAAGCTAGAGTGCAGTGGCATCATCAGTTTCACTTGCAACCTCAAACTCCTGGACTCAAGTGATCCTCCTGCCTCATCTTCCCAAGTAGCTGGGACTACAAATACACACCACCACATCTGGCCAATTTGCCTACTTTTTCTAGAGACCAAGTCTCGCTATGTTCCCCAGGCTGGTCTTAAACTCCCCTCCTCAAGCAATCCTCCCACCTCAGCCTCCCAAACTGCTGGGATGACAAGTGTGAGCCATCCTGTGCAGGCCTGTTGTTACCATTATACTCTGTTCTTGGAAACTTCTCGAACGAAAAATCTGTTGGAGCCTGAATGCACCCCTTGTGAGTCCCAAAGAAGGTCTGAGGCCTTGGAGGGTGGGGGGAGAGAAAATCATAAAGAGGAAAAAGGAGAGGGAAGCTGCTGTGAAGGTTTTCATGGGCAGGTTTTTGCCTTTTCAAAAGCTTTTTAACACTATTCCTCCTCTCTCCACCTTACCTGAAGACATTGTCAAAATGACTGTGTCTATTGAACCAGGTTATTTCCAAGCATATTCAAGCCCAGCTTTAGTCCAGTATTTTTATTTATTTATTTATTTAGACAGAGTCTCACGCTGTGCTCTGGGTACTGTCTTAGATCACAGCAACCTCAAACTCTTGGGCTTAAGCAAACTCTTTGCCTCAGCCTCCCGAGTAGCTGGGACTACAGGTGCTCGCCATAACGCCGGGCTAGTTTTTCTATTTTTAGTAGAGACAGGGTCTTGCTTTGTTCAGGCTGGTCTCAAACTCTTGAGCTCAAGTGAACCACCTGCCTCAGCCTCCCAGAGTACTAGAATTACAGGGATGAACCACTGTGCCCAGAAGCAACATTGGCTACCACAGGATTATTTGGTCTTTCTGTCTTAGTTGTCATGGGATTTTCTGAAAAGTGTACTTTTTAATTTTTATTTTTATGAGACTGAGTCTTACTTTGTCACCATCTGTACAGTGCCCTGGTATCAATAGCTCACAGCAACCTTTGACTCTTGGGCTCAAGTGATTCTCTTGCCTCAGCCTCCCAAGTAGCTGGGACTATAGGCACCTGCAACAGTGCCCAGCTATTTTTAGAGATGAGGTCTCTCTCTGGCTCAGGCTGGTCTCGAACTCCTAAGCTCAGGCAATCCACCTGCCAAGGCCTCCCAGAATGCTAGAATTATAGGCGTGGGTCACTGCGCCTGGACTTGAAAAGTGTACTTTAGATAATATAAGGAGATTGGTAGTGGCCATGTCTGTCAATGATTTTCAACTCTCTTCCTTTGGCATATGATAGGTTTACACTTCTGGCCCCCTTTAGGGGGTTAAATGGGGTCAAGTGTCTAGTTCAGGCCAGTGAATTAAAAGCTAATGAAGTGTGTCACTTGCAGGCTAAAGCATTTTGTCCCCCCAACCCCCTGAAACCAGCAGTGTTGAAGATGACAATTATTCTGTTCCTGCATCCCTCCAATGGCTTTCATAAATGATGAGCAGAACCACTTTATCCCCATCTCCTTTCCAACCAATGCCCAAAAGAGAGGCAGTGTGAATAAGAAATAAACTTTTATTGGTTAAAGCCTCCATTTGGGTGTTCTTTACTGCAGCATAACCCAAACTCTCCTAACTGATACCTGGTGTCTCCAGGGCAGTGATTTTCAACTGGTGTGCCATGAGAGGATCTCAGGTGTGCTGTGAAAAATTTTAAAGAGCATTAATTAAATTATTTTCAGAAGAAGTTCAAAGCACAGTAAGTATATTCTTCTTCTTTTTTTTTTAATCAACATAATTTAAGTGTGCCCTGCAAGTTTAACTATAGGTTCAAGTGCACTATAAAGTAAAAATGATTGAAAAACACTGCTGTAGAGTAAGAAGCTACTTGCATACCAAAACAATGAATTACAACAAGGTAATTCGGCTGTCCACAGTAAAATCTTTGTAAAATATCCCTTTTGTTATGTGATTCACCCTATGGCCTGGTGGAAGATCCCAGCTCCTTAACTTCGCTCCTCAAGTCTCTCGACCTTGACTTTCTATCCCACAAACATTCTCCTCAGTAGGACTGGGCTCTTTATGGTGGATCCTCAACAGGTCTTTATTTATTACCACCTCTCGGAGTATCCAAACTGTTTTCCTAATAAGAGCCGCTCCTCCTACTATTCCTGCCCTATGAAAGCCTATCCTTTGAGTGCAATTTTGACTATCTTTCCAAAAAAGCAAATAACTATAAAGCAAATAAAAAGGAAATAACTATAAAACTTTAAAACATGAGTATTGTGTTCATTATTTATCAAACATTAACAAGTAAAATACATATAAGAGAGGGCTGGATGCAGTGGCTCATGTATATAATCTCCCAGCACTTTGGGAGGCTAAGGTGGGAGGATCTCTTGAAACCAGGAATTTGAGACCCTATCTCTACAAACAAGAGAACAATTAGCCAGGTTTGGTAGGCTAATGGCACTCCTGTAGTCTGAGCTACTTGGGAGGCTGAGACAGGAGCACCCCTTGAGACCAAGAATTGGAGGTTTCCATGAGCTATGATAATGCCACTGCACTCTAGTTGGGGTGACTACTGTGAGATACTGTGTCCCCCCCCCAAAAAAGAAAAGAAATACACACAAGAGGACCATGTGGGGATCAGTGACAACATGAGATAACCCCAGGGTAACGATGGGCAACTGAGTATAAATAGTCCTTGTAGATGTGGCCTCAGGGTCACATAGGACTTTCTCCTACAGATGCACTAACACAGGTGTGCAAAGTTGCATGCCACAGATAGTCATGGCCAGTGTTTTTAATTATGAGAAAGTGGAAAAACATATGTGGTCCCCCACAAGGTGCTGAATTAATGATTATACATCTATGAACTGAAATGCTAGGCAGACAGACATTCAAAGGGATGACGTGGAGTAGTATGTGCTGACACAGAAAGATAACCATGATATATATGGTTGTGTGAAAAAAAGCAACTTGCAGAATAGTGTACATGGTATGACTCTGTTTATGTTACTACATATATTTTGTTTGTTTGTTTGTTTGTTTTGTTTGGAGACAGGGTCTTGCTCTGTCACCCAGGCTCGAGTACAGTGGAAAAATCATAGCTCACTGGAGCCATGAAGTCCTGGCCTCAAGCCATCCTCCCATCTTAGTCTATTATATTCAGAACACCTCTGGAAGGAAATTCTGTAAATCCAAGGTAGTGGATGGGGTACGATTGGGGGGAAGAGTGAGGAGATGCAATTTTGAGTGCATTGCTGGACTTCCTACAAGGAGCATTTACTTTTTGCCTGATAATGGCAGTAACGGCTGTTGTTCACTGACACTTATTAAGTGCCAAGGATACTACTAGGTTCATGTGACGATCCTCACAATGCAGGGCCATGGAGGAAGTTCTTTTATTGTCCCTTCAATGGGTGAGAAATGGAGAGACAGGGAGGTTAAGTAACTTGTCCCAAGTCAGAGCTAGTAAATGTCAGAATTGGGATTTGAACCCAGCTAGTTCAGCTGCATGATACGTGCTCTTAATCACCACACTGCAATCAAAGTAAATGATTTTTAAAAGCCTGTTTCTCCTTCAAGACATAGTTCAATTGTCGCTTCAATGATGCCTTTTCTGACCACGTCATTCATTCCACAACTGTTTACTAAATACCAATTTGGGGTGAAAGGCCCATTTGCAAAGAGTCAAATAAATCACAGTCTTTGCCATCTGAGAGCTTATGGTCTAGCAGAAGAGGATAAAGGGACCTCAAAAAGTAGACAAAGACACAATTCCATGAAGATTCAGAGAAAAGTTACTTCCAACTCTGAGAAGCAGAGTCAAGCAAAGCAGACCCTTCTATTTGGCTGGAGTGAGGGGAGGAGATGGTGTGGGGAGGGCTTGGGATAGGACCAGAAGAGTGGTTAATCACAGCAAATGTTTATGAAATGTCAGAGAGCTGCTAACTGCTTTTATATATACTAACTCAACCCTGAGGGAAAGGAACTGGCACTCTCCTAATATACAAAGTGCTAAAATAACTGTCTAGTTTGGTGGCAGAGCTGGGTCTTGAACTCAAGCAATCTGGCTCTAAAGTCTACCTCTTTAGTCACTTGGCTATACTATCTTTTGGTGGGGGGTATGTAACTGCTGCCACTACATGGAGTGGCTGGGGAAGGAGAGAGCCTGGAGGGGCAGGAAGGTTGGCTAGAAGGTCATTGCAATAGGCCAGACCACCATCCCCAGACTCCTGTAACATTTTGTCCAAGGGACACATGTGGTCCCTCATTTCACTGTTAGTGGGCCTGGCTTCTCTTTGTAAGTACATGGGAAGCAACCCTAAGCAGTGACCCTATAATACACATAACATACAACACACATAAATAAGCAATTATCACATGAAGGAGGTTGAGTTAATAGTTCCTAATATCCTGTCATTCTCTGTTTACTCTATAGGGAGTACATCTTGTTGATAATCGTAGAATCAAAGTCTAACGCACAATGCCTACACTTTTCTGCGGAGAGCCATTCTCATTCTGACTTTTAGGTGGTGGATCGAGCAAGCATTGCATTTTACAAAGGGGAAAGGAGATTAGGTGAAGTGGAGGGAGCTGAAGTCACCCACCTCCTGAGTGCTAGAAGCTTGGCTCAAACCCAAGTCTCTGAGTCTAAGTCTGGTGCTCTTTCTAAAGCTCAAGCAAATTCTAGACTTTCTATGACCATGCTCTCCTAAAAGCACACTCTAATGTTCATGTTACACTTTGCTTCCCAGAAGCTCGGGGTTTCAGAAATTTCGAAAGGGGGTGGGCAGAGCTGGGCGATAGCCCCCATGAGATGGTGTCATCACCCTCTGCATCATGTCACAGCTTCCTGCACTTTCCATTGTAAAGCCGCATTAAATTTTGCAGCCTTTGCATTCATCCAGAAACACTTTGATGTGGACTTGGGTATGAAGTCACACCCTCTCTGACTCACTTCTACTTCAAAGAAACGAATTGTAAGTGAACGCACCCCAGCTATGTCGAAATCCTTGAAATTATTGATAATTTGCTATTAATGTTTGCAAACCACCCCCAACCTTTCTGGACATGATTACATGAAAATACTGTTTGAGAGCATGTCTAGCCAGTGCCGGGCACGAATTTAGTCATTTGAGAACTGATCATTTCTGAGTACCACTTGAACCAGCCTCTGTTCTAGGTGCCAGAAAGAAGCAGTGAGGTTCTCAAGGAGCCTTGTTGGGGGTGACAAAGAATAAATAAATAAATAGACATGAAGCTGTGTCAGGTCCTAGAAAATGTCACCAGGAAAGTAAAACTGTTGCTATGAGAGAAAGTGATTGTTGAGAGACTTCAGACATGGTAGTCAAGGAAAGTCTCCAAGAAGAGGCATCTTTTAAGGGCCAGCCATGCACAGGGTTGCAGGAATGTCACTTGGGCAGCGGCACACAGGGTCTTAGCTTATGAGGGACTGAAAGAAGGGGATGCAACTGGAATCAGAGCATGCGGGAGAATGACTAAGAAAGAATTCTGCATAGAAGGTGGTGGCCAAATCTTGGAAGGTCTTTGCAGACTGGGGAAAGGAGGGTGGGTTCAATTACCATGGGATCAGAACTCAGTGGGGAGGTGAAGACAAGATGGCTTAATCTGACCTAGGTTTGCAAAAGGCAATTTTAGCTGCTGGGTGGAGAGGGGAGTGTCTTAGTCGGGGAGGGCAGCTATCACAAGATACTATCTACTGGGCAGCTTAAACCACAGACATCTGTTTTTCACAGTTCTGGATGCTGGGGAGCCCAGGATCAGGGTGCTAGCAGATTTTGTTCTTGGTGAAGGTTTCTTCCAGGTTTACAGTTGACCGGATCTTGCTGTGAACTCGACATGACCTCTTTGTGTGCTCACACATGGAGAGAGAGCTCTGATGCTCTTCTTATCTAAACCCAATCACCTCCCAAAGGCTCCACCTCCTAATGCCATCCCATGGGGAGTTAGGGCTTCCACATTTTTGAGGACACAAACATACAGTGAGAGGATATGGCCGCAGAGGTCCAGGTGAGTGGAGCCTGGACCAGGAGGGGAAGAAGTGAATGGGAAGATGGGGACAGATTCAGCTTGTCCTTCAGAGTTGAAGCACACAGAACAGGCCCCGAATGAATGCTTCTCTGTGTGTTTCCTTTTCTTCCTTTCCTCTTTTCCTCCCTTGGTACCTCCTTGCTTCATTTCATTTGTTGAGCTTTGGCATGAGGCATTTCTTAGGTAAACTATATCTTTTTGTGCAGCCATTCACACCTGTAATCCCAGTGTTTTGGGGATGTGAAGGCAGGAGAATCCCTTGAGCCCCAGAATTTGAGGCGTGGGCAACATAGTGAGATCCTGTCTCTACAAAAAATTTAGAAATTAGCTGGGCGTGGTGGTGTGTGCCTATAGTCCTAGCTATTTGGAAGGCTGAGGCAGGAGGGTTGGGCCCAGGAGTTCAAGGCTGCAGTGAGCTGTGATTGTACCATTGCACTCCAGCCTAGACAACAGACAAGAGACTGTTTCTAGAGAAAGGAAGGGAGGGAAGGAGGAAGAGACGGAGGGAGGGAGAGAGAGAGAGGAAGAAAGAAAGAAAGACAGACACAGATCCAGATCATAACCTCAAAAGAAAGAAAGACAGAAAGAAAAGAAAGAAAAACACACATCCAGATCATAACCTCACCAGCCTGGCACTACGGTTGATTCTAGAAGTTCAGATGAAAGAAACACAGTCAAAAAAAAAAGACACAGTTCTAGCACTCAATGATCTGCCAGTGCACTAATGCAGAAAGATGGGCAATGAAAAGAGCACAATACAGGGAGACAAGTGCAACACGAGAAATATCTGAAAGACGGGCACCAGAACGGCACAGGAGGGGAGAATAACTCCTGGAGAGAGAAGAGAACAGGTGCCTGCTGGCCCGGGAGTAAGAGAAGGGATGGTTCCCTGGCAGGCAGGGAGAAAAGGGCATTCTGATCATGGAAACAGCATAGGCAGATACGTAGGGGAGGGAAACAGCATGGTTTATGGCAGGACCACAAGCCAGAAGCCACTCACTGTTGCTGGAGCAAATGGAACAAGGGAGGGAGGTAAGCCTATCAATGTAGGCAGGACCCAGATCGTACAGGCCATGAACAAGTTTGTGCTGTATCTGGTAAGTGGTGGGGAGTGAGAGAAGAGTTTCCAACAGGGAGAGACCGTCAGATGTCATTCAACTCCATGTGTGCACTACGCGTACCTTTAAAACACACACACAGACACACACACGCACGCACATGCACATATTTACCTGGGAACATTTGTGACCATGTATGAATGAGAGAGACTTTAAAAACCCATGGTGATATAATTTGGAAAGGGCAGAGAATGAGGAAAGGAGAAACGACAGCAGCTGGAGGAGGGATGCTCGGCCCCCTCCCATCCCCTGGGGACAATCGGACCAGGGCAGAGCAGCCCGCCTGGGAGTCTCACCCTGCAGAGAACGAAGCAATTCATGAAGAATGTACAGACGAGAGATGCCCATTTTCCAGGGGTTGCAATGCCAACTCCGGTTGCAGGAAGAAGGTGGCAGGAGCCTGGAGGCCGGGCTGGGCCAAGGTACACATTTCCTGTGGGTACACCATTAAGGCATCTAGTAAAACTCCTAATTGTGCTCAGAGGACTTTCAGAGAGGTTGGCAGCTTGGACATGGGGTGTGGAATGAGAAGTTCCCAGGACTGGCCGAGTGGAGCCTCACAGCAAGTCAGAGGGGAGTCTGCACCACTGTGTGAAGACAGTGTTAATTTTAATTCCACTTTGCTCTACGTTTAAGATAGCACATAAAACACAAAGGGAGTGCTGCAAACTGAGGTCACTAGAGGGTAACATTGCGCTCTGATGTTTCTCCTCTGCAGAATAAATCGGGGATATCAAGTCGTCAACTTGGAAAAATCCAGCCATGGCTTGCAAATGTTGCTGTCTTTGGGGGTTTGCTGTGGAAAGTGAAAGGGCTCAGCCCTGGTCTTTGTAGTGGGTAGAGAAGCAAAACAGCCCAGAGCCCTATTATTTGGAATGAAAATACCCAAATAGGTCACTATTGTCAGCAACTACAAAAATCTAATAAATCCTCGCTGCCTGACAATCCTATAAATAGCCGTGTTGCTATTTAAACTTGTACTTGGATTAAAGTTCAATAAAATTTACCGTTGATTTCCTTGATTGCATTAGCTACATTTCAAGTGCTCCACAGCTGTATGTGGCTGATGGCTGCCCTACCAGACAGCGCAGACAGAGGACGTGGCCGTGATATCAGGAAGTTCTGTTGTCCGCATCAGCATCTCAGTGCTTTTCCCTCAGACCGTAGATGCCAAGTGCAAGGAGAGTAATAATGACGTGAACTCTGATGACGCTGGTCCGCATTACTGAGCTCACGCTGCCCGGCGCTGTGCTGAAGTCTGCTCGCATCTGGCACATTAACTCATCGAGAGGATCATTTTCTCGTAACATTTCCCCCCTCCCTACCCTGTATCTAACAGGTACATGGCCATCAATCCTTGCGTAAGGAGAGTTGGTGTTGCAGGGCCGAGAGCCACAGGTGACCGATGACAACATCTCTGCTTGTCTTTTATAGGAAAGCTAAGCGAAGAGATTGTGCTGGGACTTATGGGAGGGTGGATGGGGAAGATGAGGGAGAGAGGGAGAAAGGACAAATCACTCAGATGTCATAGGGTGCAAAGGCCAAAAAATGCTTTTGGTATTGGAAATAAGTCCCCACTCTCTGGAAGCTGGGCTTGTGGTGAGATTCCCAGAAGGGAATGTTTGTCAGTGTCCTAGGGAGGAAGGTTCTGGATTCCCAGCCTTAGCAAAGGAGTCTGTACTCCTTCTGGATGTGCCACACAGAACTCCTGCAGGCACTGAGCTTTAAGGGACTATCAGCTGGGCCACCACTAGCCCATAGGGTGCTCTTGTGCTAATTAGAATAAAGGCATCCTCGTCTTTATGTGAAATAATTTATTGTCAGCTTAGCATATTACCAGTATGGGCTGAATTATGTTCTCTTGAATTATATACTGAAGCCCTAATGCCCAGTATCTTGGAATGTGACTCTTTTTGGAGACAGGACCTTTGAAAAGGTGGTTAAGTTGTTAAAATGGGGCCATTAGCATGGACCCTTCTCCTATCCGACTGGTGTCCTTAGAAGAGGAGGAAGGTTGGACACTTTGGGAGACATCGGGGTCATGCACAGAGGAAAGACCGTGTGAAATTCAGAAGCCACCAGCCTCAAGCTAAGGAAAGAGGCCTTGGAGGAAAATAACCCTGTTAGCACCTTGATCTGATTTATTTCTTTATTTATGTAGAGATAGGGTCTCACTCTATTGCTCAGGCTGGAGTGCAGTGGTGAGGTCATAGCTCACTGCAACCTTAAACTCTTAGGCTCAAGCAGCCCTCCTGCCTCCATCTCCAGAGTACCTGGGACGACACACATCCGGGCAATTCTTTCTAGAGCCTTTGCAGAGCAGCAGCCCTGATGGGACCCTCACACGGGGAGGTGCTCTCCTGCCCACAGACAGACACACTGTTCCTGGGCACATGTTATTGGTCCCTAAAGAGACCCTGCCAGGTTTAAAGGGAAAGACTCACAGGGATGTGGCCTCCAAGGGCTGTCAGTGGGGAAAAGAAGCACCTGCTGGAGTGGGGGTGGGGCAGGGCGGGCCTACAAGCCACAAGCCTGAGTGCACATGGACTCTACTGACTGCCTGCACAGCTGTGTGTACCTGCTGCCCCAGGACACAGCTGGGAGGCCTGGACTCTCCCTGGCTGCCCGTACGTGCCCATGAACTTTAGTCTAGGTCCCAGCTGGGAGCAGCATCCCCTGGGAGCAGACTCTGTGGTGCAATGCACAGCCCGACCGTGCGTGGGTTTGGACAGAGAAGAAATCGGCGGCAGCAGGGGGTTGCTGGCCACAAAGCACAGTCCCATATTCCAGCACAATCCTAGAGAACAGGCTCAACATTTCCTGCCAACCCAATGGAATGGGAGATTGGAAGTAAACTGAAAGTTACTTAACAGAAACAGATGACATGACCTTTCTTTCATATAGAAGTTTTGAAATAAGAGTCATGCTTAATATGTGATCCACAAGCGGAGTCCCAACAGGAAACTGGTGGCATGTTCAAACAGAATGACTGGAGGGGGATGAATGGGACAATTTGCAAAGACATGGGCAGGGTAAAGAGTAACCAGGAAAAGAGGATGAGAGGCTCGGTGCCTGTGGCTCAAGCGGCTAAGGCGCCAGTCACATACACCTGAGCTGGCGGGTTCAAATCCAGCCCAGGACCTGCCAAACAACAATGACAGCTACAACCAAAAAATGGCCAGGTGTTGTGACGGGCGCCTGCAGTCCCAGCTACTTGGGGGGCAGAGATAGGAGACTCACTTGAGCCCAGGAATTGGAGGTTGCTGTGAGCTGTGATGCCACAGCACTGTATCCTGCTGTGGTGACAGCTTGAGGGTCTGTCTCAAAAGAAAAAAAAAAAAAAGAGGATGAGAAATTTGGAGCTGTCAATGGCTGAAGTGGTTGCCCAGGCTGTATCTGAAGGGAGCACTCAGGGAGTGGGTCCAGAACCACAATTGCAGTAGAGGGGAGTGTGCAGGAGCTGTGGCCATCGTGGAGTTAAGTAGCCTCTGCCTATCAGAAATCTAGCAGACAGGGGCTGGACACAGTGGCTCACACCTGCTATCCTAGTACTCTGGGAGAGGCCAAGGTGGGTAGATCACCTGAGCTCAGGAGTTCAAGACCTGAGCAAAAGAGAGACCCTGTCTCTACTAAAAATAGGAAAACCAGGCAGGCATTGTGGAAGATATCTGTAGTCCCAGGTACTTGGGAGGCTGAGGTGGGAGGATCTCTTGAGCCTGAGACTTTGAGGTTGCTGTGAGCTGTGATGCTGCTATAGTATTCTACCAGGGCAACAGAGTGAGACCCTGTCAAAGAAAGAAAGGAAAGAAAGAAAGGAGGGAGGGAAAGAAAAGAAAGAAAAAACATTAGCAGGTGGGGAGCCTGGGGAACAACCACCTTAACCCCACTGTCCCACCTTCTGGTCTCTACCATGAGAGGCGTAATGGCTGAACCCAACCTAAAGTCAGGTGGCAAGTGAGCCTGGGTCATGCAGTTCAGAGAGGTCAGCATCCCAGGCCTTGTCCCAGGAGCAGGGTGAGAAAGATGAAGAATGAAACTAGGACAAACAGAAAAACCCAGCACACTTTCTAAACATGCATCACTTCCTCCAGTGGCTGTCCAAATAGGCCCTATTGTTATCCCCATTTTATAGATTCAGAAGCTTAGGTTTGGGGAGGGATTTAAGTGATTTGTTTCATTAGATTCCAAAATATAAGTTCCACACAGGCAAGGACCTTGTTTGTCTTATATCCAGCTATATCCTCAGTGCCCAGAAAAGTGCCTGGAACGTAGTAGGTACCCACTACATGTTTGCTGAGTGAAATCCTCCAAGATCACACGGGTACCACAACATAGAGCCTGATTTGAACCCAGACAGATGGCAAAACTCACAGGCTTAATGATCACATCAGTGTCCCTAAACCAAGCTCTGTAGATTCCTGAAGGTCTGAGAGTTTGCCAAGATAATTCTAAAATGTTATCATTTTTTATGTATTCGTTTTGGTGATAGCCGAAGGAAACATTGGCTGTTAGCATATCCTGGATCACCTGCAAACACCTATCCCATAAATCGGTACAGTGCAAGATTTCCAGGCCCAAGTCTCTGTTTGCATTCACCATCCTATTGGCACAAAATGATGCCTCTGTAATTATCTTGGGTTAATGAGAAAGGAACATGGGCAGACTCACCTCCTAAGTGATCCATAAATGATGACAGGGAAAGCCAAGTGACATCACAGAACACTGTACAAACAGGAGAAGAGGGGGAGCATTGAGGAGGTCAGAGCAGAAGTCTCCTCAGGTCGGGGCTAATCCAACACCACCTCTTACATCAACACTGTTATTCTGAGTTGCTCTAGTTATGGGCAGGGTTTGTTTTGTTTTTTAAATTCAGTTTGGTTTTATAGTTGAACGAGAGTTGAGATACAATTTTATGCTTATGTAGTTTGGGGTAACATACAACTTAAATCAACTCTTAAATTTTTTTTCTTTAAAATACATTTAGGCATTTCTCAAGCGTATGAATTGTTCGTACCCTGCTGCAAAATATGCTATGGAAATGCGTGCAGTAGGAGCCTAACAGGCCTAATTTAGAGGCCTGTTAGAGAAGAAAGAAGTCTTTTTTTGTCCCCCAAAGCGGGAAATAGTGATTATTTACCGAACTCTTATCAGTCATACAACACTGAGTCTGAGTTCTTTACATAGAACATTTTCAAATCCTCCCAACAACTTTGCAATGTAAATATTATTTCCTCATTTCACAGATGACGAAGTTGAGGCTCAAGGTGGTAGGTATGCAACTTGTCTCACACACACCACTGAAAGAGAACAAGGATTCTGGCCCAGTCTGCCTGACTCTAACAGTTACATTCTCTAATGTTTTCCTGGCATTAACATTTTTAAGACTGTAGAGGGATAGCAAAACACTTTTTGATGTGAATTCCATTTTGCAACATATGATTGGTTTCATAAAGATGAATAAAGGTTTGTAAATTTTTTGTATTTTTTTTTTTTTCATAGAGTCGCACTGTGTTGCCTTTAGCAGAGTGCCCTGGCGTCACAGCTCACAGCAACCTGAAACTCTTGGGCTAGAGTGATTCTGTTGCCTCAGCTTCCTGAGTAGTTGGGACTACAGGTGACCACCACAATGCCTGGCTTTTTTTTTGTTTGTTTTTGTTTTTGTTTTTGTAGAGACAAAGTCTCACTTTATCGCCCTCAGTAGAGTGCCATGGCGTCACACAGCTCACAGCAACCTCCAACTCCTGGGCTTAGGCAATTCTCTTGCCTCAGCCTCCCAAGTAGCTGGGACTACAGGTGCCCGCCACAACGCCTGGCTATTTTTCTGTTTTGCTGTTCTGCTGAGGCTGGGTTTGAACCTGCCACTTTCGGTATATGGGGCCGGCGCCCTACTCAATGGGCCATAGGCACCACCTAATGCCTGGCTATTTTTACAGACGGGATCTCATTCTTGCCCAGGCTGGTCTTGAACTCCTTAGTTCAAGGAATCCACCTACCTTGGCCTCCTAGAGTGCTAGGATTGCAGGTGTGAACCACCACACCTGGCTCTAAGTTCATTTAAATAGGTGACTAGGGTCCTTCTATGGTGATAGTGAATGTCATGCTGACAAACACTTCCTAGTCCCAAGTGGATACTGCCTAAAAATTTGTACTGCTCTATGGACCATTTGTGACTGACGTGAGCGTTCACTAGGGTGAACTTGACAGTTCAGCTCCAAGTATATTAAACTCAGGGCATCTTTGAACATGGCTTCTCTTTCCACTGAAAAGCATTCCCCTGTAAGAAGACTATGATATCTGTGTAACATCCCCTGGAGTCAACGCTAACAGTGGGATGATGGAGGATGCAGGAGCTCATCTTAGCATCACAGAGCCAGGCTGCTCTGGCTACTCCAGCCCCTTGCTGAGATCTATCAAATCAATGGCAGCTCATCCAGGCTGGTAGACGCCATCGTGGGTCAACCCCACTGACGGGAGCAATTACAGACATGGTCCCTTATAGGTGTATAGAGCTTCAGAGTCCACAGAGAAAATCCACACACATCAGGTCATATCTCCAAACATCTGACAATTAAGTTTGGGACTTAAGTCATCCTAGAAAACGCGCTACATAGCTCATTACTGAATACCACTGCAGTCTCCTTCGAAGTACTCCCCCTGGAGGCTATGCACTGGGGCCAGCGCCTAGTCCACCCTTCAAGGCAATTTTGGAACTCATTTTCTGGAATGGCTAGAGCTGCTGTTGTACGAGGTCTGACAATTAAGTTAGTGGACTTGCTACCATACACATACGAGGGCAGCACTGTACCAACAGCTCATATTTATTTGTGTGCCATACAATGATAGCTCTGATGTCATTCCAGAAGAGAGTTCCAGAGTGGCTTTGAAGGGTGGAGTAGGTGCAAAGCTTCCCATGGAAGTACTTTGAAGGTGACCATAGTGATATTCAGCAGTGAGGTATGTAGCACTTTTTCTAGGACAAACTTAATTGTCACACCTCATACTTCACACCAGGGGTGTGATTCTCAATGTAGCGATAAGAAAACTGAATCTCAAAAGGGTTAAATGACATGTGAGGGGTTGGAGTCAAAAAGTCTTTGGACTGACTCTAAATCTAGTGGGTTTTTTTGTTTTTTTTGTTTTTGTAGAGACAGAGTCACACTTTATCACCACGGTCTGTGGTACATGAGCCCCTCAGAACCCACGGTGTGCTTGCAAAGGAATCCATCCCAGCATAAGCTTGAATTGTTGGAAATATAAACTCCACAAGGGCAAGGGTTCTCCAAATGTTTAAGAGTTGGGGCTGTGCCAGAGGCGAAGGCCTCCTGGGACAGTGACCCCATCGGAGCCCAAACTGGACTGAGAGTGCCCGGGGCATATTCTCATGGCTCCAGCTTGTGTCATCACCCCTCAAGAGCCCCAGGTTTACCTTACAGTGGAGCGCCAGGAGACAAAACTTCTTTTGGACAGTGGAGCAAACTTTTCTGTACTTCTCTCTAATCCTGGTCTTTTATCTCCCAAATCCATAACTATACAGGGGTGTCTGGACATCCAGTTACCAAATTTTTCTCCCAGCCTCTAAGGTACAATTGGGATGACTTGCTATTCTCTCATGCCTCCCTAATCGTCCCTGAAAGTCCTGCTCCCCATTTGGGGAGGGACATACTAACTAAAACAGGAACTTTCCCCTTCTGGAGATCTAGTCATGATCAAAACTCTTCCCTCTAATTCACCTTCCCTGACCC
>CAUYON010109680.1:0-33626 GCA_963573935.1 Arctocebus calabarensis
AATCCCACATCCTGCAGCAATAGTCCTCATGACACTTGACAGTGGGGACTGTCAGTGTCTTCTCAGCCATGGCCGTGCTCCTGGCTGCATCACTGGAGAGCCAACAGCCATGCCCCAGATGGATGGAAGGAGGGAGCCACAGAGACCTGGAGGGGAGAGTGCCTGAGGCTCTGCTCCCACTTTCCTCTCTCCTCTGGCTGCAGGAGAAGCCAGCCAGCTCCCCACCCATCCAACGTGAGAGGAAAGCCGAGACAAGTTCTTTGCAGGACTACGGAAAACAAGCGGGGGCGGGGTGGGGGCTGCAGGGACGGCAGTGTTGTGCAACATGGAGAGTGTGAGGCTGACCAAACGCAGGTTGTGGGCAAACAAGATGCTTAAACGGAAGAGCAGCCATGAGTGTGAGGACGCTCCCTCCACACTCATGACAAGAAAAAAAAGAGAGAGAGAGAGAGAAAAGAAAGAAGAAAAAAAGACTTTCTTCCCGTTGTTTTATGGAGACATGAAATGTAAAGAAAGGCTTTCTGAGTGCAGTGCCAAGGCGATTCATTATGGAAAAATCTGTTCCTTTGTCACCCCCAGCGACAAATCTGGCTCCCCGAAAATTGGCATTTTGGGAGCCGACACGTCCTAGCGGGTGTCCGCACGTGGACGAGGGAATCTGTCAATGTCTCCTGACACTGCCTTTGAATTTGTAATCATCGTGATTTTACTCCTTAAAATAATAAGCAAAAGAAAAGAGGAGAGAAAATAACATCAACTAGGAACGGTCCTGGGGGAAAGGAGGTCTGTGCAGGGCAGGTGGTCGTGCTGGGCACAGGGACGGCCCCCACTGGAGATGGTGCCCTGGGTTCCTGGTGGGCCACTCAGAACCTGCCCAGGACAAACACCAGCCTCGCAGGGCCCTGCATCCAAGGAAAGGTCCCACCCGCGTGTCCGAGGTGCCCCGGCCCCCACTTACCTGTTCTCCTTTGGATCCAGGCTCTCCAGGCTTCCCAGGGACCCCCTGTGATGAGACCCAAGGGGAGGTGGTCATTGTCCCTGGGCCATCTGAGCTGGCATCTTTGCCCTTCTAAGTCCTTGACAACCCTGTGTGCCCCCGACAAGGGATCCTCAAGAGACAGGATTCCCTGAGGGCTTCTTTCTAACTGGTCTGGACAGTGTGGAGGCTGGGGGTGGTCCACTTCCTCTCCTCACCTTTCCTCCAGACAACAGCCACCATGACCGATGGCACCAGCCCATCGTCAGGCCCCTCCAGGGCTCTCCTCTGCCCTCTCTGGATACATCCCTCTCCCTTGAACATGCCCGAGAGACCCCGCGGGAATCGTAGCCTGTGATAAGCTCTCACCACCTGGCGACCCCTAAACCAGCCAACGTGAAGGCCTGAAGGCCTGTGGCGCGGGACGTGTGACTCCACCATCCTGTGGCCTCTGCTGTCGCAGGCACTCTGCCCACCGTGCCACCTTCCCTGCATCTGTAACAAGCTCCCACCTTTCCGTACAGATGACTAATTCCCACCCAGCCTCATGAATGGTTGAAAAACATGGGCCACTTGTCCATAAGCATGAAGGGTCTCAGGATGGGGACAGCAGGGCACCAAAGCGCTGAGCTTGGGGCCGGAGACGACACAGGACAGCGGCCGAGAGAGAGGGCAGCCACTGGAGAGTGGGAACGGGTGTGGGACTTGCCTCCTTTCCAGGGACTCCCTTCTCTCCTGGTTCTCCCTGGGAAAAGAACAGAATGTCATTTGGCCCTCCAGCATCAACCCACTGCAAGTGACACCACTGTCTTCAAAACAGACATTTTCACTCAAGTCATGTCACAGCCGAGATAGCAATCGATGGTCCACCTGACCAAGGACATCCCAGACAAGGTCCTCTGGCCACCCTGTGCAGGGGAAGGCAGAAAACCATCCCAGGATGGGGAGGGAAGCCCCTGGTTCCATATGCCTGTGTGGGGGTGGGTGTGAGTTCACACACAGGCCTCCAGTGTCAGCGTCACAGACTGTTGCTCATGGTCAGGAGGCCTCTCTGAGAAGCAGGCTCAGGGTGTGGGCTCCTCCATCCTGTGTCTGTGCGACCCTGGGCAGCCTTACAACTTCCTCAAGCTCTCGTGCCTCAGTGTTTTCATCCGTGCAAGGGGAGCAGCAGCCGCACCTGCCCGTAGGCTTGCTGGGAAGTTCAAGTGTGTGAGTGCTTATCAGGCACTCAGAGCAGCACAGGCATGGACCAAGGGTGGACAGATGACCCACTGTCCCCATGACTAAGGAATAACTGCTCTAAGGTGTTCAGATGTGGGGACCTGGGTGCCCAGTGGCACCCAGATTATTAACAAGGGGATGGAGAAGGAGGCTATGGGCTTTAGCAGTGAAGTTGCTGAGTGAACAGGCCCAAGTGAAGACTGGTGGGTGGGACTACAGAGGGTGGTGTGATGGAAAGGGGTCAAGGAGGGGACACGTAGAAGGGTGAGAATTCAACTAAAGGGGATGAAGCAGAACTCAGGTATGTGACATGCAACAGCCCTTGTTCACTGGCCAGCAGGCCACAGTGTGGACTGGAGAACACAGACTACATGGGGCCCAGTTTGAAATGTTGGGGTCCCTCCCAATCCTCCCCCTGAGACCCTGCAGCGATCACCTCACTGCCACGTCAGGAGCCCAGACTAGGGCTAGAGAATCACAAACTGACCACAAATAAACCACATCCGTGTCCTGATCCTACAACCCGAGCGTGCTCCTCTGTACAATGGTTTCTAAGAGTCTACATTCCTGGATCAGGATCTCTGCCGTCCCACTGTCCCACACAGACATCACTGTGATTATTTATATTTATCGAGCCCTGCGGCTGCTGGGAACTATCGCTGACCCCTGCACAGGGATCATCTCATCTAATCTTGGAAAGCAGATGCCACCATCATATCCCTTTGGATAAGGAGGCAGCAGCGGCACAGAGAGGCTAGGACACTCCCAAGATCTCTCAGCTGGGGGGGAGTGGGCCCACAGACCCTCGTGGGTGTGACCTCTGACCACTACACTGTCACCTAAATCATCACAGCCTGAGCGAATGGACCTGAGGAAACAGCAGGTGGCAGGGAAGGGACTGGATGTGAATGTCACCCCTGGAGACAGGTGTCGTGGTTCCCATCAGGGTTCCACTTACCGGAGGCCCACGGGGACCGAGGAAGCCAGGGAGCCCCGGGCTGCCGCTTTCTCCTTTGCTTCCTTTCTGGCCCTGCAGAGGAAAAACATGGAAGAAATTCTTTATGGTCATGTGGCAACTGGAGCTGATTCAGAAACCGAGTGACCACTCTGTACCCTGAAGGCCTGGGACATCTGGAAGGTAAGAAGAAAGATGGGAGTCGGAGGTGGGAGGATTGAGAGCAGGAGTTTGAGAACAGCCTGAGCATCTTAGCCAGGAAAGAAAGAAAGAAAAGAAAATAGAAGCAGAAGAAAAGAAAGAAGAAAAAAGAAGAGAATTCTTTCCTGCAATGGAGAGGATGGGTTGGGAAGAGATGGGGGTCTTGTGGCTCCTCATAGGGACACCCCAGGGCAAGGGGATGGGAAGTGTTCTAGTAAACGGCGAGGGGTCTTGGCATTCAAAGCGAAAATACCCAACGGCAGACATTTAACACAAATGCCCAAAGTGTGTGCAGCCCCACCAGCATCCTCTGGAAGAGAGCAGGAGGCTGCCCGGCTGGTGGTGTGGTAGAGTCACTCCCTGGAATTCCTGTAGGACTTGTTCAGCCTCAGCCTTTCTGAGAGGCCTCCACACATGGGTTGGCTCTTCTGGGGCCAGCTCTGCACCAGGCAGGTGGTAGGTCCAGCCTCATGGCCCAATCCCATCCATCTGCTCTATTCACCAGCAGCGATAAGCACCATCCCCGAGGGAGGTTGCTAAGTTTGCTAGAGAGATTCCCTCTGCACAGCTGTCCCATTCCAACAGGAGGATGGCCTCCAGTAGGGTGACCAAACCCCCAGTTTGTCTAGGCCTGGCAGCTTTCCCAGGATGCAGGATTTTCCAACTGGGAAAGCTCCTGGCAAGCCTGGATACGCTGGTCTGGTCACTCTGGTTTCCACTGTGCCAAAGGATAACTGACCAGGACGGTCCTTCCTCTGCCCAGTACAACTGTGGCTTGACTCACCACATCTCGCAGGTGACTTGCTAAATAAGGGATGCTAATTTTGACAAATAAAAATACAAGCAGGCTGTGCTGGGAGGAAATTTGTGGCCAGACTTTATCTTAGTTAAGCCTAGAACTCAGCAAAGAAGCATCTTCCCCAGCACGTCTCCCAGCTACTAGGCTTGAACTCCAAATCTGCCTGTACCCTCCAGTGACCGGGACCCTGCTGCTTCGCCACATGCCTTGTCTCAATAACATGCCTGCTGGTTCTTCTTGCTCTGTCCCCAGCCCTGTGCACACTCATCCTGTCACCTGGGATGGTGACCATTGCTCAGCCTGGGTCCTCTCGTCCTCCAGAACCATCAAACACCTACCCTATGACCTTTTACACATTTTGTTTGCTTTATTTTTTTATTTTACTTTTTTTAGTTTCTAGCAGTTTTAGATGCCTGTGGTTATAGTCAACAGACAGCCAAGAGCATAATCACACGTATTTTAAACTTGGAAAGAGGTTCCCCCAACAGGACTGTTTTGCGTCAGCCTGTTTCTCCCATCGGACGCCCCACTTCCCCATCAATGGAGCCTGGACAGTGTGGGGGGAGAGTGGCAGCTCCCGAAGCTTGTCCCACTGCCGGCACGGAGCAGCAGGAGAGACTCACCGTGGTTCCTGGAGGGCCAAGGTCTCCTGGAGATCCTGGGGATCCATTCTTACCCTAGTGGAAAAACAGACATCATCACCCTGGGGATGTTTCAGAGCAGGGTGGTGGGACCCGGTGGTGGGACCGAGAGGCGGACGGATGTGGAGGCTTGACTCACACAGCTTCGGCTACTCCACAGTGTGGCCTCAGTGAACGGCCCCTTTCCTCGAGGGTGCTTTTCCACTTGTAAAAGGAGCTCAAGCTATTTAATTCATAATATGTTGTGGGATCAAATGAGTCCCTGGGCTTTTTCATGCATGGGCACATTCATTCACCCAGCCAGGCATCCTTCAACTCAGACATTGCGCTAAGGAGCAGAGAAGCCATCTAAGGAGACCAGGCCTACAAGTAAGTGTCCGCATTGGGGCAGGAAGCCTGCGGGGTTGCTCAGGGCATTCCGCACACCCCCATCATCATCTTCTCCAGATGCAGACGCTTGGCACAGGGAAGGGAAAGGGTTGTGCAGAGTTACGCGGTATGAAATGGAAGGCCACAGATTCCAGGACTGACTCTCAAAACACCGGCATTCTCTAGCTCCACGGATGTTTTATGCACATTCGCCGGTTTAGCAAATACATTTAAAGCATCAGATCCTAGAAGAGTGAAAATCAGAAAGCTCAGGGGGCTCCTAGCTCCCCTCTCAGGTCAGACAAATCCCCGTCAAGACTCAAATTTGCAGCTTAACCTTCCAAGCCGAGTTGGCGAGACCCTCTGCCCTTCTGGGGCGTATTCCTGCCAGACGCCACGTCCTCACCTGGCTGTTTCCTCTGCTGCGAGTGACCCGGAGGCAAATCTGTGCCTTGCTGCTCCTTCTGTCCCAGGTTCTAGCCCAGTGTCAGGGACACGGGGGGCTTTGCTGAGCGGCACACGGACTTCACAGAGAGCCACGCTCCAGGGATCCTCAACCCAGAGGGGCTAACTCATGATCCCTGATACTCACAACTGTGCTGGCTTCATGGAAACACATTCCAGCAAAAAGGTGAGGCTGACCAGGGGCTTCTCACATACAAGTCTATCTTCTGAGGGTGTCATGTGTGATACTCCCTGTTCCCATCGGATATCGGCTTTGTCAGCATTTTACAGATGGGGAAACTGAGGCACAGAACTGCTAGCAGCCTGTCTGCGAGGGACGTGAGGGAGCTGAGGTCTGAACATGGGCAGCACCGACTCTGTCCTACACTGCTCTATCCCCTCTTTAAGGACAAACCTGTGGCCAGCGATTGGAAACACGGCTTCTGCCCTGTCCCTGAACAGTGCACGTGTGATCATGGTAACTCACAGGCCTCACCTCACCAGAAGCTCCAGGAATCATGTAACATAGGTGTCTTCAGCCCTGCATCCCAGATGAAGAACACGAGGCACAGACAAAGCACAGCCCCTCCTGGTTGTTGGGCTGGCGCGGGCTGGGATGGGAGCGGCAAGCCTGGATTCGCGGAGCGGACTGCTCACCCCGCCCAGCCCTCCTGCGAGGCTGCACGGCGCCTCCCCGCACCGTCCTCCACCCACCCACCCATCTGTGTCTCTCTAAAAATATGTTCTTTGGCTCATCCCTATGGAAATGATCTCTCTCTCCCCTCTTCCTCTGATCCTCCCTTGCTGGGAAGTTAAGGGGGACAGCTGGAGTCCAAATCCTGGCTCTGTCCCTTAACTGCTGTGGGATCTTGGGCAAGCTACTAGCCTTCTCTGTGCTCTCCTCTCATTTGTAAATGGGGCGAGTGGGAGCATCTGCCTCCTGGGGTTCAGGGAGAGTCCAACAAATAAGACACACAAATCCTTCATACAGACCCCAACACTGACCTGTGCTGGGATGGCTGTGTGGTGGTCAGCACCCAGGCTATTCTTACCCCTGTGTGACTGCAGATTTTAAGGAGCACAGAATGAGACCATTCAGGCCATTCTAACGGTCACGGTCATCACAACAATGAACGGAGACACACCATAAATAGCCAGTGTCTAGTTCAAGGCGGTGTGAAGTCGCTGGGCTGGCTAAGAACCTTCTCCACGCTCAGGAAAGCAATTCCAGCCGTGTGAGAGTGATGTTGTCAGAGAACTGACTGGAAATTGCTCTAATGTGTTAAACAATATTTGGCAAGTTTTAACAGCTTGTTGTTGGTGACAAATTCCTTACAATACACCTCAGCATTGATGGGTGCCAACTGGAGCCACAGAGCTGGCCGGGATACCTGCCTTCAGCCCTCCCTCCACGCAGCCCACTGCACACGCCACTCCACACACCCATCCTGGGCTCCCCACGTCACTCCCCTCCCTCTTCTGCCTCTCAGAGTGCGCGCACTCCTAGCGGGTCTGAGCGCCGCTCTGCGCCAGGAGGCCCTTGGACAGGCAGAGATACAGCCCCTCCTTTCTCCCGGAACAGATAAGGTGTGGGGCATATTCTGAGGGCCAGGCACTGCCTTGTCACTTTGGTGGGTTAACTTGTTACATTCTTATCGCTGTCCTGCCTCCATTGTACAGATGAGAAGACTGAGGCCCAAGAGCAGTGGAGAAAGAAACCTTGTCCGCGTGGTGAACAAGGGGGAGACAGGAATCAAGCCCAGATGGCTTCACTGAAGAGCAGGATGCAGAAGCCCAGTGAGAAAGCAGGAGGGACCCCAGGATTTTTTTCATTATCTTTCTCTTCCCAGGTGCCTTTTTAGACCTTTTCTTCCCTCAATCTCTCCATATGCAATTTAAAGATCACCACTAAGCTACATACATGTTTAAGTACTGTATGCACATCTGTGTTCAATACATAAATAAAAGCTTTTGACACCCCAAGAACCAGTGTTTGCCCCATGGGTGTGCCATGTCGCAGGGCCATCTGAGCCACCGCGGCCCCATCAGGGAGAAGGCAGCTCCACCTGGTGAGTTCTGAGATGCCGTGCTGTCCAGATCCAGGGCCCCTGCCACACACTCCATCATTAGGATCCAGAAGACGAAGCACGTGACCCATGGCCGGGGGGTGAGCCTGGGATGAGGTGTCGGAAAGTCTTGGTTGTAAACCCACCTGGGCCTATGTGGAGGGAGCCGTGTGCCCAGACTTAGCCCATGTAGCCACCTGGTAGGCTTATCCAGATATTGATTTATTCCACTACTCATGCAAATAAGCAAGTTACAAAAGAGAAAAATCAGTGTAAAAAACATGGATTCTATATACTTATGGGTGTGTTGAAAATATTTTAAAAGATACATAAAATGCTCCCTCTGAAGTGTGGGATTAGGGTGGGGGTAAGGAGGACTTTCCCGTCAGCATGGATCCATTAATGACGATGAGGGTTTAAATGGCACACGCAGACTCTCTGCACAGTGCTGGCATCAAACCTCCCAGCTGAGGGAGGGAGCTGCCTAGATGCTCAGACAGTGGGGACAGATCCGAGATATATACTGACCACGCGGAGTATTTCAGGTTGAACTGTGCATCCCCAAGTTTGTATGTTGAAGTTCTAACACCCAGTACTTCTGAAAGTGGTCTCATCTAGAAACCAGGTCTTTGCAAATGCAGTTAGAGTGGGTCACACCGGTGTCCTTATACAAAGGGGAACTTTGGAGACAGGTGGGCAAACCAGGGACCATGTCCTCTGAAGATGAAGGCAAAGATCAGGGTGATGCTTCTATAAGCCAAGAACGCCCAGCATCACCAGCAAGGCCGGGGAGGGGCCCGGAGCAGATTCCGGCACAGCCTCAAAAGGAAGCAGCTCAGTTGACACCTTAGCTCAGATTTCTGGCCTCCAGAAATCTGTCTGTGGTTTCATTCACCCCTCTGGTGGTTCTTGGTTACAGCAGCACTGGGAAACTAACACATCTAGCAAGGATTGACTTAGGGTGGCCCTGAAGGAGAGCAGGGCGCCAGGGTGGGGTTGGCCATAGGGCTCTGCCATGCCAGGGGCACCTTTTTAACTTTTGTATTGTGGGCAGGTGGCCCCAGAGAAGAACTTGGGAGTGGGAGGTTGGAGGGGGAAGGGGCTTAGGGCAGTGGCTATGCACCAACTGCCAAGACATTGCCACTTCTTAACAATGCATGTGGCTATACCAGTGTGACCCAACTGCCTATTACTGTGACAACAGGCCCTGCAGAAACGTGAAGCACATTAGCGTCAAAGCAACTCACCGGTGGGCCCCTCAGTCCTTGGGGACCCTGTGGCCCTGCAGGTCCAAAATCACCCTGGAACAAACAGAGAGAGTTCGTGTTATCTCAGTAGCTACATGAAGAAATACGGACCCGACTTCACCAAGTTGTCCAAGAGAACCAACTCTCTGTCTGAAGTGTGTCATCCCTAACCGCCAGGTTCTCGGGATAGGGACAACTCAGCTCCTATAGGAAAGCACACGGAGCCCGCATCAGGCAGCCGCTTATCCGTTTACTTGTTCGACATACCCCACCCAGGCTCCATCTTGAACTAAGAGAAATAATCAGAGAAGCTCTTGGAAGCTCTTTTCCTGAAAGCTGGAACCACCCTGTTGGAGCCGCCACAGTGACGAGACACCACCCAGGCTCACAGGTGACACCAGCTGTGCGCGGGTGAGACAGCAGAAGCTCGGGCTGGGCGAGCTGCCACACAAGGAGACCGTGAAACACTTCGCAAAGCGGGTTGAGACGGAGGCTAGAAGGCGCTGCCCTCATCTGGCACCCGGGCTCCTGCTCCAACCCAGCCTGCCACAGTCCTGTGCTCATGGTGCCTCAGGTGACCTTTCCTATAAACCGACTGCAGTGAGGGGTGAACTGAACCGGGGTTTTCAAACTGCCCTTCAGCTGTGTGCCTGGGCTCCACATGCTGGGTCAGCGTGCCAAACAGATTCCACGGCTCAGAAAACACACATGACCGAGGTCCGATTTCTCCTAAGAAATCTTCTAGTCCTGTCTCCCCAATAGCAAGTCAGCCAAAAGCCACATGCTCTTGTGCACCAAGGGCCACCGGGGAAGTGCCCACTCTGTCAGGGTTTAGAGGGGTCCTCACAGGTCCATAGGGAGAGTCCAAGACCACCGTGGACCGTAGGACCTTGTGCCCACCCTTCAGGGCCCAGAAGCACCCCAGGTGTCAGGCTGCCCTACAGGACACGGCTTGTGGGGGGCTGGGCCACCAAGCAATTTAGAGCAGGCAACCCCTGGCTCTAGGCTGGCTCTGCCTGCCTCGGACTCTCTGTGTAACGTCCAGTAAGTCCCTGGGCCTCTCTGAAGTCATATTTTTCATTTACACCACTGGGGTGGAAATTTTCCTTGTCCTTTGCAGATCCCACAACCAAATAAAAGTGAGGGCACCGCTGAGTGGCACCAAGTGGGAACATGGTTGCTTTGAATGTTAAAGAGTTCACAGGGACCGAGATGACTCAGGAGAAACTCTGACACGCCTCTCAAGTCCATCCAAGGTCAGATCCAACAGGCCTGTCCTTGGTACCAGTGACAAACCCATCCGACGGATCCAGGAAAGCCTCTGTATCAACTGCGAGGCACAAGAGCTGCCAGGGGGCTGGAGGTCACAGTCTCGTGCAGGGCGACTTCGACTCTGCGGCATCTGTGTGCACCTATCGGCAGGGCTGCCACCACCCACTGCGGGACCGTGTCTGGGTGCCACTCTCTTGATCCCTCCATCCCCTTGGGCCCAGCCAGGCCCTACAGGACCCCCACTTACATCTTTTCCTGGTGACCCTTCCCGGCCAGGAGGTCCCACGGCACCAGGCTCTCCCTAGGAACAAAACATTGACTGTTAGGAAGGAGATGCTTTGGCTCCTGGCCACCTTGACCACAGCGCTTCTGAGAACCTGGAAGAGAAGGCGAGACCTAGGGGCCTGTCGGCTCCTCTGCACAGAGCTCTGGGCCTGGTGTTACCTGAGGCCAAACCGTGTCTCTCCGAGCAGTGCAGATGGTAAGAATATCGGCTAAAGGAGGGGCTGGCACCCCCACTTGGAGGTCGGCCTCCTGCTCTGCTGACCCTTCCTGCACCGGCTTTCTGCTTGTTACCTAGAACCTGTGAGGGAATCTAAGCAGCGGAACCCTGAGGTCACGTTCATCTTGGGCATTCAGAAGAGACAGGAGTTAAAGGGTGAGGAAATAGGCTCTTGGGTATTGCTGTCTAGGGTAAAGCTCATGGTTTATCTATATATAAATTCTGGGACCTTGGGAACGTCACGCATTTCCTCTGGGCCTTAGTTTCCTCCTCTGCAAAATCAGCCCTGGAACAGCACCTGACCCAGAGGGCTCAGGGCCCACGTGATGGCACAGACACGGACAGCGCACCTGAGTCTGGACCGATATGGCCAAACCCTCTGGCTGCACAGCAAGGTCTGCCCCAGGAGAGCCACGAGACCAGGACAGGCGTGGCACCACCCTGGTGCTGCTGTGCCGGCGTGCCCACTGTCCTTTCTCAGGGAAGGTGCCGAGCCGGCCTCTAGCCTCCAGGAAACCTCTGCCCAGCGAGTGTGCGCCCTGCTTCAGCGGGGAGGCCCTCCACAGTGAAGTACCCACTTACCCGGGGGCCGGGTGCGCCGGCATCCCCTGTGTGTCCCTTGAAGCCCTAAGGAAAGAGAACGAGGTTATTCTACCAAAGCCCGTCAGACGGGGCAGGAGACCCCGGCGCCTCTTCCCAGCTGCATCCTCCCGCTCGCTCCCGCTCCCTGCCGGCTGGCCCTGCTACCATTTGCTACTGGCCGCCCTTGGAGGCCTTTGGAGTCTGTCTGTGACTAAGCCGTGGTCCCACTCTAGCTAAGGGAACTTGGTGCTTTTACTTTCCTCACTGGGACTCACTTTCCACATCCACAGAGTCGAGATGGAACCTACTTCTGCAGAGTCGCTGTGAGGACCATAGAAGAAACGAACAGGGCTCCCCAGGGGTCCGAAACAGGCAGCTGCATTTCCCTGGAGGGAGGCTGGGGGCTGCCTGGGGCCCGGCACCTTCCTCTAGGACACCAGAACCCCACATCCAGGGGTGAATGCTCTCTCCTCTCATACACTCATGACAAAGGCCACACGAGGGAGCCACATGCCCTGTACCAGGCACTCGGCTGGGAACGTCACGTGATCTACCGTTTCCTTCAGGGCTCCCAAGTCCCCTACAAGGGCGGGAGGTATTACAACCTCCATTTCATAGAAGAAACAGAGCTTCAAAAGGTCCTTTTGGTGACTGTGGTCACAAAGTCAGCAACTGACGAGAAGGCTGAACTCAGGTTTGTCCATCTTGAAGCCCACACCCTTCCTCAAAGCTCTGCCCAACCCGCTCCTCCCCGGGAGGTCCGGGAGGAGATGGGCCTTCTCAGACCTGCCTGGGCCTGGCTCCAACCTTAGTTCTTGTCTCGAGCCTCAGTGGAGAGATGGGTCTTGCCCTCAAGGCAGGTCCCCTTGATCTCCCTGGCTGAAAGGGAGCCCCTCTCACTCCAGTAAGCCAGGAATCACCTAAACATCTGTCTCTAGTGTGACTCCCATGACAGGTGGCACTCCTCAGCTTCATCTGGTGCAATGTCCAGATGAGCAAGGGCACTTAGGAACAAAGAAGATTGATTTTCCTGTTTTATTTCCTCCTCATTGAATTCTAGACAGATGATTTATTGATTTTTTAAAAGAAAAATGACATTAAAGAACTAGCATTTTGATCTGATATTTCTTGTCAGATAATTTTAGAATTATCATTAAAAATTATTGTTTTCCAAAAACAATTTAAGGAATCATGTAAACAATTTTAAAATTATATGGAGGTAAAGCATCAACAAAAAAAATCCAATAACTCTAAAATACATGCATTTCATTTTTATGGGACAAAATAATCAAAATAGTGCATGTGAACACCAGCTAGATATATTTTTAAATAGATTTCAATTCCTACACATGAAAAGGACTAGAAAAAATAACACATTTAATGTTTATAAGCCTTACCTCTGTGTTGTAGAATTTATTTTCTTCTTTATACATTTCTTATTCTTTTTCTTATTATTACCATCACGATTACTATTGTCACACAGTGAGAATGGGTTAATTTTATAAATGGTAAAAGAAAGCTATGGAAAGTTTTTGGAACAAAAATTAATACTTGTTTATAGGTTCTATTAGCCAGAAAAAACCTACTGCAATTATAATACATAAAAAAGAACAAAGAAAGTTTATAAAACTAGAAGGTAATGAGGTTTGCAGTTTTGAACATGAATTTTATAGCTTTGGTATGTAAAAAAACTGTACTAATGATGCAGAAACACTACTGTCTGTGGGGAGGGACTTTGGGACCCCAGGGTCAGGTGGTCTTGGCTGTCTCTGGCCAGGGGACTTTGAGCCATAGGCCATGTGGCTGCAGGTGGGATGCTATAGTGAACAATCTGCCCGTGGCACTTACAGGTGGGCCTCGGGCACCCTCTGGTCCAGGCAGACCCGGCTCTCCAGCTTTGCCCTGAGAGCAAAGAAGAAAAGAAGAATTTGAGGACACACGTTGTTCTTGGCTTCTAGTCCTTCATACCATTCCGCATCCTCGAGCTGGTCCACTTTAGTTCACACTCATCTCACTGCGCCCTTAGGACTAGCACCCTCCTGGTTCTCCTGCGATGGTGTTAGTTACACAGGTCTCATCTTCCCTTCCGCTGTCAGATGCACTCTACTCTGGGTGAGAAGTCACGTGCCCATCATGGCTCTAAATGACTTGAGGTCTACTCACAGGCACACAGAAGGCAGAGATTACCTCTTGCACTTTGCAAGTGGCAACACTGAGGATCAAAGAAGTGACACGTCTGGCAAGTCATTAAATAGCGAAGCAAGACTGACTTCCAGCTGAGTGCCACACCTGGGCTCACACTGCTTTCAGGACAGCAGTGGCACCTGCTCATGGGAGGCCCGTGACATGCAGAGCCTTACCCCAGCCCTGCTCTCACGTGCACAGAAGCTCCGGGACACTCACTGTCTACAGTGCTTACTGCCTGTGGCACAGCACTGCCTTGTACAGAAGGAAGCCCAGAAGCAAAGCCCACTACAGCCCTGGGGGCTCAAGTCATACAACGTGATTGGGGCAGGCAGGGGTGGGGGGGGAGCACAGGAGGGTCGGGGAGAGGCAAGTTTGGCTGATGGGGCTACTGGGGGAGCTTGTTGGACCTGGAGGTCATGCCCATCGCCTCATTTCCAACCTCATTTCCCAGGCTGTAAACCGTGAGGTTTTCCGGGGCCCATGAGCGGGGCAGGAGGGACAGGAGAGGTAAAGGAATGTCCTTGGATTTAGAGAAAACGCCACAGAGAGAAGAGTGTGGCACAGCTCTGCGGTCCAGGTTTATCTGGCGTTTAGCCTTCCATCCTGGATGCCCCACCTCTAGTGATACAGGCTTGGGGTTCACTTACTTGTAAATCTGGCTCATTTTTCCCTCATAAGTTTTTGCAGCTGAGGGTGGAGGGTGTACAGGCCTGGCCTGGCCCCTGCCCACAGTCACCTGTGGCAGCCATCACTGGCCTCAGGCACCAGCAAAAAAGTGGAACAGCAGCTTCTGCGGGTTTCCCGAGTGCTCTGCATTGCTGTGTCAGTGAAGTCTGACTGCAATGCAACAGGAGCACCCTTGTCACCCCTCAGGAGAAACCCCAAGGCACAGAGAGGTTAAGTCATCTGCCTAAGGTCACACAGCTGGAGTTCTATCTAACCCAGGCGTTTGGGGTCCAGAGTCTCTGTACTTCACCTTACACTGTAATTAATGTGCAAATGTCTCTTAATGAAAAGTTAAGGGACAGGCAACTCAAAAGTTTGCTTACTCATCTCTCTGTGTATCTACCACACTCTCTCTCTTTCATCTATATATCCACCTACCTTAGTACTGTTGAGCTGTCTGTCTGCCTGTCTATCTGCTTGTGTCCCCCACTACAGGGACAGAAGGGACAAACTCAAAGTGAAGAGGGACCCGACCACCTGCATGGACTAGACGCTGCCATTTCCCAACCGCATCCTCTGGGCTCCCCCAGGAGGGCGCCTGCCCTCCGAGAACTTCTGTACAGTCTTCCCGAAGGGTGTGCACAGAAGGAGGACACTCCCTGGCCGTACAGGGAGCTTGATTTTGAGGTATGGGAGCCCGAGTGTGCGGGAGCTGATGCCTTCAGGAGCAGAGGGTCCCCAGCACGGCCTGGCCCCAGCTGCCCCTGGAGTCACCGCTCACGACTTCCCTTCTTTCCCTGGCCCATTCCCCCTCTCCTTCAGTGCTTCAAGGGACCAGCCCCCACTTGCTGTGCCTGCAGCCAAATCCTTGTCTCAACGTCTCAGGGGTCCGGATTCTACCATTCCAGGGCCAGTTTCCTCCCAAACAACTCAGAGTAATTAAACAACAACGAACCAACTGGGTAACTCTGGAGCTGCCCCTGGGGTGGGTGTGGCCTCCTCCTGCCTCCTCCCACTATGCCATCACCTTGACCACTGCTTACCCAGAAGGGGCCTGGTTCTCTCCCAGCGTCTGCCTGATCCCCAGTCTGGCAGGCACTCAATGAGCAGAGTAACTGGAAACCAGAGTCCTTAGTTACCCGCAGCACATCGACAGCCTCTCAGGCCAAGATGCCGACTACAGTGAGGGTGATGCCTGGCTCTGCAGCGCTTAATCCCAGGGTCAGTCTCTGGAGATGGGACTCCTGGATGCCCTATCCACCAGCTCTGTGACCTTGGCCAAGATATCTGCCTCTCTGTGCCTCAGTTTCCTCATCTGGGGACAGTCACAGTACTCACAGTCCATAAGGATTTTCTGGGACTACATTAAACAATGCAATGAAGGCAGTGCCCTGGCCCAGGTGCACCTGCAGATGGTTGTCAGCCATTGTGGGGTATTTGTGCTTCTCTCCCTGCCTGCCACACTGTCGCCTGGACAGGCAGAGGCAGCTCTGCTGGACATCAGCCCACAGCGACTCAGCAGGAACTCTGTGCTCTGCTGGGCTGCTGAAAGCCCTTTTTTTCCCTCTCAGCAGTGAATTCTGGGTTCCGCACTGAAGCACAGTGTAAAATGGTAAAGAAAGTGCTTCCAGCAAGTGGCGTCAGATTCAGAATGAGTCATAATAATTTGTGACCAAGCAAATTAAATGGAACATCAACCTCGCTGCAGAAACTTTGATGCAGTTCCACTTAGTGGTTTTAAAGGCTCCACAGCTCTGACCTCAAAGGAGTTAAAGCTAGGAAACCAGGGCCATTGGGAAAAGTAACTTACTAAAATGATTAACAGTCAGATAAGCCCCAGTGCATTCAACAGAGTTTTCACTTGGGCTGAATTCAAGCAACTCAGGCAAGTTGCTGTATGACGCTCATTCTCTTCAAGAAACTACAACCCCGGCACTGACTTGCCCCAGGAATCAAGGCTTAGGGAGGGGCTGTCTCCAAAGCCAGTCGGTCACTGCTATCATTGTTGTTCAAAGTTTGGCATAGAATATTTCTATTTAATCGCTACATCTTAAAGTTAATTTTTCAATAAGTAATGCATACACCTGGCTCCACAAAGTAAGCAATAATAAAATGCTGTGGAGTATAAAGTTCCCTTCTCATTCCCCTGTCCCCTTGGCTGACAATCAACCTCCCATGCCATGGATGGAAACTACTTTTACTAGTGTTTTATGGAGTCTCCCAGAGACTTTATGTAAACGCTAGGAAAAATGTTATCTGAAATAAGTAGGCGGGGCGGGAGTCCTGGGCTCAGGCTCTGATTCTGTCACCAGCCCATCATGCAACTTTGGGCCCGTCAGACTCGGTTCCTTCAACTTTGCAATGTGGACAGTGGTGTTTACCTTGCAGGGTTTTCAGGGTGAGTGATAAAAGAATATTGGAAACATCTACACTCATGCTCGGCTCACAATAGCTCCTCTGCACCGAGCCATCCCTACTGGGAAATTGCGCACTTGGCTTGTCAACTGATGGGAGCTCACAGCCCTTACCGGCTCTCCAGGGGGCCCAGGTTTTCCATCTCTGCCCTCTTTGCCTTCTTCTCCCTGTAAAAGAAATTCAGTTTGGTCATCAGGTCAAAGGTGAGTGGAGTGGAGGGAAGACAGGTGCAGTTTCGGCAAGCCTTTCCGCCTCCATCCCTGCAGCTGTATTCCCAGTTTGCAGCTAAGAGGGTGTCCCAACACACAGAAGGGCTCTGGGTTCCTGGTTTCTCCCCCAACACCAGGATTCCGGCTTTACGTCTATGACCTGCCACGCAGTGGAAAAGCAACAAATTTTGCATTAATGTCATCATTACAACTATTGAGCTAAGCAAGTTCCCCCAGGTCCTTCGCATGAGGTCAAACTTAGGACTATTGGGGCCCCTGAGTGAGCGTGGAGATGGCAGGGAGGGAGATGCAGGTGGCAAGGAGGAGCAAATTCCAAAATGTGCAGGAAATCACTGAGCACAGGGCCTGGAACACACGAAGGCTCCGTGGATGGCAGCAACATCACATTTGCCATAGGTAGTTTTCATTTATTTTCATGAACTGCAGTTACAATCCTGGGGTTCCCCCCACCTGTTCCCCACCCTCCTAGCCCACTTCCTGCTTTACACAGGGTGCTAAGAGATGATGATTTCTGCAGGAGTCTCTGAAGATGGCAAGACAGCTGTGTGTGATGGCTGTGACATCAGCAGATGTAGTTCCCTGGGCCACCTGACCCAGATGCTGCAGAGAGAAAGCAGAAGAAGCAAGGCAGAGGGAAACTGAGCCAAGCGAGGAGTCCTGCTCACGCTAATGGGCAGGGCACGTGTTAACGGAGTTATTGAAACTCTCAGATCCTCACTGCCCCCTCTCCTGAAGAGAGGATAAGACTGTCTGGTGTCTGGCAGAGTCGTTGGGGGGCTAGGATCAAAGCTTCCTTTTGTAATGCTTAACAAAACAGGCGCTGGTGACAGCACTCGTGCTGTGGCTCCAGCTGCTAACAGAGTCATGCGCCATTCCCTCCCAGCGACCTCAGCACCAGCACCTTGGACCAGATGAGCAGCCACTGTGGACAGTGATTGAAACCGACTAGCTGGGTCTTGCGTCTCTCTCGACACGTTACAGAAACAGAAGGGATCAACATTTCTTATGGCAGAATAAGTGAATATGTTCCTATCTTTTGAGGATTATTCCTTCTACCTGAAATTCTCTACATTCCCTACCTGGAAAACTCAACTTTGAACACTGGTCTTGAATATCATCTCCCCCAGGAAGCCCCAGATGCCCCTCAGAGTCTGGCTTGGGTGTCCACCCCCTGGGCTCCCATAGTCCCTGGAATGTATCATGCTTTAAGTTAATGGTTTCTTTTTTTGCTTCTCCATGAAACCACTGGGCAACATCTGGGTATCTCTGGCACTTCGGAGGCTGGCACATGTTGGGAGTTTGCTGGTGGAGGAGGCTGGTGGAAGACAGACACAATGTTGACAGCCATGTGTAGTTTCTACCCTAAGTGCCATGATGTAGATAAAAGGAGGTGTCTTATAGCACAACCCAGGCTCCTGTTCAACCCTCCTGGGAAGAAATGACTTCGAGGGGAGACCTTAGGAGGAGCAGTTGGGTGGGCTCTAGTGAGGGTGTTATGGTTAGCTTACAGAGAGCGCTCTGCTCAGAGCCTTCCCTTTGGTGACCACAAGGTACAGGAAAGCTACAATTCCTCCTGCCCAGGCCAAAGGGAGAAGAAGGGCCCTCCAGGCCGGAATGACCTACTGGAGGGAGGCAAGTTAGTTTAGGGCAGCTAGGAGTGAGGGGCATGAGGGGTTTGGAGTTAAGGGAGTAGAGGTGATAGAGAAACAAGGAAGAAATCAGGGGTCCATTCACCAGGTTCCAGGGAGGTAACAGAGCCTAGTCTTGGCCTCAGCCTGAGGACAACAGTGAGAAGGGAAGTGACACAATGGAGTTTGCATTGGAAGAAAAGAAGTGAGGGGAGAGAGAAGAGAGGGGAGAGCCAGGAGTTGATATTATGGAGAAAATAATGCAATCCTATCTACGGTGGTTTCTTCTCAGTACTCTGAAACTTAAGATAAGAGGTTCATACAAAGTCCAAATTGGGATTTTTCTCTTCTTTGCTTCATTGTTGCTACAATTAAATCAATATACATTGCCCAGCTGCTGCAACACACTGGTCTCTGAGGTTGCACTTTATACTAGCATCCCAGCATGTCACCTCAGATCCGTGTGCCATGGACAGCTCACTTAACTTCTGGGTTACAGAGTGTAGACAGGACTACTGATGATGCTTGGGGAATGCCCTCTCAATCAAGGACAATAGGTATCTGTTATCCTAGGAGGACAGGCTCCAAGAAGCAACCCACCCATCCACATATCTCTTTCGTTATCATCTGCTGCATGCACACTGTGGTGGGGACTTGAAGTTGAAGGAAAGCTGATGTAGTTGCAGTGCACACAGGACCCCATAGCCCAGAACCCCATGATTACTGGGCATTCTTCAACGCTATGTCTTTGGATCTAGCAAATAGTAAGTGCCCGATTAGAGTTTGTTGAATGACTGATTTGATCAATGAGTAACAGATGACAGATGAATCCATTACACCAATAGAAATGTGATGGCCAGCTGAGATGGAAAGGCAGAAAGAAAGGAAGGAACAACACGTCCTCGCCTGGGGAAGGACAGGGTGATGCCTGGGACCAGAGGATCAAAGGTCTCTGCTAGCACAAGAGGCCAAGAGGCATCCTGGTGGCCTGATGGGGTGTCCAATGAGGCAGCAACCAAAGAGGACACAGTCAGGGTGGATGAGGGGTATAGTGAGCAGATGCAAGTACAGCCCAATCTCGGAGCCACAGAAAAATTCACTCCTGATGCAGAAGGCAGATCATGGCCTTTCCAGAGAAATCTTATAAAGAATGCCTTGGAGAGCTTGGCACTATTGGGAAGCATATTAAATTGAAAAGTTTAGAACAACATTTTTAGAAAGTAATTTTGTAGTATGCAACAAGAAACTTAGACATTAATGTACTCTGACAAGTAAATCACAGTTAAAGAAATCATAAAGAAAATATTTAAATGCTATGTATAAAGAAATATTGTCCATTGTAGTTTTTAAAAAAATGTATTCTAAGATTTATGAGGCACCAGAACAATGATCATACATATTACAGCTTTTGTTAAATATTTTATATGTAACAACATTTAGGGACATTTAACACTAGCATGAGAAATGGAAAATGAGCATAGTATCACAAATAGTTGTATATGTATATAGACATTGATTGTTCCTATTACATATACTGTATATACAAATACATATATAATATATACATATATACATGTAGAGAGAAAGAAAAAATACTATGTAAATAAATAAGCAACAGCCCCAATATATGTATAAAAGAAGGATAAGATTAAGACTAATTCCACCAAAATTTCATTGACTTTGCCTGATAAATAAGTTAGTGATTACTGTATTATTCTGATTACTTTTTCTTCTAATTTTTCTATAACATTCAAAATTATGATAATGGCCATGCTTTGCTGTACCAATGGTGCAATCTATATTTGTTTGTTGGTTATTATAAAGAAACACTGGGTTGCTGTTTTTAAAAAATTTTAAACACCACTTACTGGGATTCCAGGTAATCCAGATGGGCCTTCGGGGCCAGGAGGGCCTTCTTTTCCCTAAAAGATCCAAGACATAAAAACACTATGACATATTTTATTGGCTTTTTGGGAAGCAAATGACTGATCTACCCTTGCAGATTGGAGATGTTTAGCTAGAAGCAAGGTGAGCTTCTGCTGCAGCCTCACCCATTTCTGGAATGTGCTTTCCCCAATGTAGTAAGGCAACCTGGGTGAGACTATGGTCATCCCGTCAGGGTGCACGCAGGGCTAATACCGGCCATATTACATAGACTCAGGGAAAATCAGTGACTGGAAGGCCAGTGAGAAGATGCTACTGGGCTTTTGGAGTCCACAAGACCTGGGTCCAGAACCACCTCTGCATTTGTTCCCACCCTTTCTGAAATTCAGGTGCTCCTCTCAAACAGCGCAGACTCCAGCCTCCCACCTAGAAGTGCTATGCATACAGAAGACCATGCAGGTGCACAGCTGCCCGGGGATGTGCATAACAGAGGGTTGGATTATTGCATCATTCGTTCAGAGGCTCCTAAACTTTTTACCACCAATAGTTGCTTTTAGTATATCTTGCCCCATGAAACAGATCTCTGTAATATTATGTTGCATGACAGTTGACATTGCCTAAACATATTGCCACTTAAACAAATGCAAAATTATAACCACAGTAAGACAAAATATTTACCCATCCCTCATGTTACAACACCCACAAACACAGAAGCAAATAAAGTAGATATATTTTTTCAACCTAGGACAAAGATTTAACTATCATTAGGGAATTTAAAATATTGATAACAGAGCTTTCTGCATTTCTTCCGGGATAAAGTTTTATCAGAACACAGTCACACAATCAGCTTGTATAACAAATTGTCTATGGCTAATTTTGCCTTACCAAGGCAGAATTGAATAGCTGCAATGAATGGCTCACGAAGCTCAAATATTTCCTATTCTATGAAAAAAGTTTGCCAAGCTCTGCCCTAGCCCATTCCCTGCAGTCCTGAGTGAGGAAGGCACAGTCACATAGGAATGTGGCAGATCTGGAGGAGAACCTCACCACCACAGTCCCTGTCAAAGGCTCTCACCATCACAACTAGACTTCTCTTTGTGCAGCGGGAAATACCACTGGTAGATGCAAATGCAAACAATGAAACTTAATCATGTGTACTCTTAAATTAATCCAAACATTTTTTTTTTAAGCACAGAAGTTAGGTGGGAGGAGCAAGATGGCTGTGTAACAGCTTCTTTGCAACCAGGCGTGATGAGATTGGGGAGAGAAGACTCCAGACACTTCTGGCTCATGGGCTCTCCCCAGAAACCTCCCTTTGGAGGCAGCAAGAGACTTCTGGACCCCAGGAGCAGGACAAAAGCAGTGGAGAAGTGGCAAGTGGTTGTGTTTAGTCTGTGCCCTTTGCAGCTGCCATGGCTATAACTACAACAGCAGCACGATTACAGACCAAGAAGGCCTTCCCTGAGGATTGTTTTGTTTTTTTGGACTTGGCCACTTAGTTGAATTACCTTGGGAAATCTTGGATGAGATGCAAGTGACTCTAATCATTGTCCAGGGTCCAGGACTGAATCGCTGGACCAGAAGGTAACTTTCACTGTTTGGCTGGGGGCCTGCAGCAGCCATTATGGGAGAGCTGCCCTGTAGGCTCTGCCCTCAGGGTCACAGAGTGAGACCTGGGCTGGGAGATCTTGGGCAAGTGATCTAGTGACAGTGAACAGCAACAAAGGCTGGGACTGAGATACACAGGAAGAGCGAGCTTTCAATGTTCAGCGATAGAACTGCCTTATAGCCTTGGCCCTCAGGGGCATAGAGTGAGGCTGGTTTGGGCACCACTGATAAGCAGGAAGTCACTTCAGGAGAGATCCTAGCAACACATGCTTCCTGGGAATGCCTCCGCTTAACCAAGGTTAATGGTTTAAAGTATCTTTTAAGTGGGCTAAGGAGAAATTCAACCTCAACCCTGTGGGGTTTGAGGTCAAAGAAGTCAGCAGAGGCCTCCAGTCTCTATCTCACACAACTGCATCAGCATTGTGATTAGCATCTCATACCCCAGAAGATCACCTGTTGCTCAGACAATATTCTCCAAGAGATTTATACTGCTTTGTTTTGGGGTTTGGTTTTTAGTATTTTTTTCCTTTTTTTTTAATTTCAACTTTTTCCCCATAGATTTTTCTTTTCTTTTTTTCATTCTTCATTTTTCTAGTGTAAATATAATTTTCCATTCTTGCCTTCTTTAATAATAAAAACTCCATTTTTGCTATTGTTTCTGCCCCTGTTATTTGGTTTTTCCCTCAATTTTATCTTGTAAGGTTTTCTGTTTGTTTGTTTTGGTCTGATTTATTGTATTTTTGTTTTCCCTCCCTATTTGGTAGAGGTGGGATACCAAGTCTGCTCAGGCTGGCGAACTGCTGCTGACCTCAAGAGAACCACCCAAACCAGCACCACCAGAGATTGGGTTTTTTTAAGATATGGGTCAAAGTACCCTACTGTACACCTTTATTACTCCTTTCTCCCTCTTTCTGTGCCTCTCTTCTTTTTGTCAATATTCCCTTTTACTCACTCCCTCTCCTTTCTTTTATTATCTTTTTTCCTTCGTGCACTTTGATCTTCTCATCCTTTTAGGCCTGTACCAAAAAACACCTTAGGTCAGAGGCATGGTAACTTAAAGAGCAAGGGGAAGTGAAAGGAAAATTAGGGCAAGGAAACAGACAAAAGAAAACAATCATGAGGAAGAAACAGCAGAAAAATCCTGGCAACATGAAAAACCATACCACAGCAACCCCCATCCCCCAAGGGACCAGGAGGTACCTACTGCAGAGAATTCCACCTATAAAAAAATGTTAGAAATGACAGAAGGGATAAAATCACTGAAGAAAATTGCTAAGGAAGTGGAAAATAACCTAAAGGCAAACCAAAAACAAAATCATATAAGAGATGAATGATATGAAGAATATAGAAATGATATAGCAGAGCTGAAGGAATTGAAGCAGTCAATTAGGGAAATTAAAGATGGAGTAGAAAGATATAACAGATTAGACCATGGAGAAGAAAGAATGTCAGAGATAGAGGACAAAGCTCTTGAGATAACTCAGTTAAAGAGGCAGGAAAAAAGAGAGAGAGAGCAGAACATTCACTGACAGAATTATGGGACTTCATGAAGCATTCAAACACACAAATTATAGGTATCCCAGAAGGGGAAGAAGAATGCCCCAGAGGAATGGAAGCTATACTTGAGGATATTATAAATGAAAGCTTCCCAAATATCACCAAAGATTCTGACATACTCCTTTTAGAGGAATATTGGTCCCTAGGTCATCTCAACTCAAATAGAGCTTTCCCAAGGCACATTGTGATGAACCCTTCCAAAGTTAAGACAAAAGAAAAGATTCTGCAAGCTGCCAGGAGTAAGCGTCAGTTGACCTACAGGGGCAAATCCATTAGGGTGACTACAGACTTTTCTAATGAAACTTTTCATGCCAGAAGACAATGGTAATCTACCTTTAATCTACTTAAACAAAACAATTTCCAGCCTGGAATTCTATATCCTCCTAAGCTAAGCTTTAAAACTGACAGAGAAGTCAAATATTTTACTGATATGCAAACATTGAGGAAGTTTGCCACAACAAGACCAGCTCCACAGGAAATGCTTCGACCTGTTCTACACACTGACCATGATGGACCACCAGAAAAGTAAGCACCCAGAAATTAAAGGACAGAACCTAGCTTTCACAATGATGCAAAATATAAAACTAAGCAAAGGACTTTCACTAAATAAGATGAATAGAACCCCACCACACTTATCAATTATCTCAATAAATGTTACTTGCTTGAATTCCCCACTGAACAGGCATAAACTGGCTGATTGGGAAGAAAAGCACAAGTCATCCATTTGCTATCTGCAGGAAACACATCTAGCCTGAAAAGACAAATTAAAACTCAGAGTTAAGAGTTGGAAGACAATTTTTCAGGCAAATGGAATTCAGAAGAAAAGAGGGGGTGCAATCTTATTTTCAGATACAAGTGGATTTAAAGCAACAAAGTCAAAAAAGACAAAGATGGATACTTCATATTGGTTGAGGGAAAAATACAACAAGAAGACATTTTAATTCTAAATATTTATGCACCCAACTTAAATGCTCCCAGATTCCCGAAACAACCCTTAATTAGTCTGCGCAATATGATATCCTGTAACACCATAAAATCAGGGGACTTTAACACTCATCTTAGACAGCTTGACAGATCCTCTAAACAGAAACTAAACAAGGATACAAGGGACTTAATTATAACCCTAGAACAACTATGCTTGATAAACATATATTGAACACTCTATCCCAAAGCTAAAGAATATACATTCTTCTCATAGGCTCAAAGTCTCCAAAATTGATCATATCCTAGGACACAAAAACAAACCTCAACAGAATCAAAAAACTTGAAATTTACCTTATTTCTTCTCAGACTACAAGCATTAAAGGTGGAACTCAACTCATTTAGGGTAGAAAATGTTCTACCCTACACAAAAGCATGGAATTAAACAACCTTAAGCTGAATGATAGTTGGGAGCAGGAAGACATAAAAGAGGAAATCATTAACTTCTTTGAGCATACAGAAGGTACAAGCTACCAAAACCTGTGGGATACAGAAAAAACAGTCCTGAGAGGAAAATTTATTGCTTTAGATGCCTACATTTGAAAAACAGAAAGAGACCACATCAACAAACTCACAAGCCATCTTGGGAACTGGATAAAAAGAAATAATCTAACTCTAAACCCAGTAGAAGAAAAGAAATATCCAAAATTAAATCAGAGATTAATGAAATTGAAAACAAAAGAATCATTCAGAAAATTAATGAAACAAGGAGTTGGTTTTTTGAAAAAATAAATAAAATAGATAAACCTTTGACCAGACTAACTAGAGATAGAAAAGTAAAATCTTTAGTAGCCTCAATCAGAAATGATAAAGGGGAAATAACAACAGATGACACTGAGATACAAGAGATTATCTCTGAAAACTACAAGGAATTCTATGCCCAGAAATTTGACAGTGTGAAGGAAATGGATCAATATTTGGAATCACACCCTCTCCCTATACTTAGTCAGGAGGAAACAGATCTCCTGAACAGACCAATTTCAAGCACTGAGATTAAAGAAACAATAAAAAGTCTCCCAACAAAAAGAATGCCCTGGTCCAGATGGCTTCACACAGAATTCTACCAAACTTTCAATGAAGAGCTTATTTCCATACTGCAGAAATTATTCCAAAAAATTTAGGAGGAAGAAATCTTTCCCAACACATTCTACAAAGCAAACATCACCTTGACACCAAAACCAGGAAAAGACCCAACTAAAAAGGAAAACTTCAGACCAATTTCATTCATGAATGTAGATACAGAAATTCTCAACAAAATTCTAGCCAATAGATTACAGCTTATCATCAAAAATGATGATACAGAAATTCTCAACAAAATTCTAGCCAATAGATTACAGCTTACATCATGATCAAGTAGCTTTCACCCCAGGGATGCAAGGCTGGTTTAACATATGCAAGTCCTTAAACATTATTACTGCATCAACAGAAGCAAAAACAAAGACCATCTGATCCTCTCAATAGATGCAGAAAAAGCATTTGATAATATCTAGCATCTTTTGCTAATTAGAACACTGAAGAGTATAGGCATAGGTGACACATTTCTTAAACTGATTGAACATGACTATGACAAATCCAAAGCTAACATTTTACTGAATAGAGTAAAACTGAAGGCTTTTCCACTTAGAATTGGAACCAGACAAGGTTGTTTCTATTGCCACTACTATTCAACAAAGTGCTAGAAGTTCTAGCCAATATAATTAGGGAAGAGAAGGACATAAATGGCATCCAAATGGAACCAGAGGAGGTCAAAATCTCCCTCTTTGCTGACGATATGATCTTATACCTAGAGAACCCCAAAGTCTCAACCACAAGACTCCTGGAAGTCATCAAAAAATACAGTAATGTCTCAGAGTATAAAATCAATGTCCACAAATCAGTAGCCACCTTTATATATGCCAATAACAGCCAAGATGAGAGGCTAATTGAGGACACAACTCCCTTCAGCATAGCTTCTTCAAAGAAAATGAAATACCTAGGAATATACCTAACAAAAGAGGGGAAAGACCTCTAGAAAGAAAATGATGAAACGCTAAGAAAATAAATAGAAGAGGATATTAAAAAATGGAAGAACATACTATGTTCATGGATGGGAAGAATCAACACCATTAAAATGTCTATACTTCCCAAAGCAATCTACAGATTCAATGCCATCCTTATTAAAATACCAATATCGTACTTTCAAGACTTGAAAAAAATAATTCTTCATTTGTATGGAACCAGGAAAAAGTCCGTACATCTCAGGCAATTCTTAGTAATAAAAACAAGTTCGGGGGCATTAGCATACCAGACTTTAGGCTATACTACAAGGTCATAGTGATCAAACCAGCATGGTACTAGCACAAAAATAGAGATATAGACATTTGAAATTGAATAGAAAACCAAGAACTGAAACTAACATCTTATAGCCACCGAATTTTCAATAAACCAAAGAAGAACATTCTTTTCCCACTGGGGGAAAGACTCCCTATTCAATAAATGGTGCTGGGAGAGAACTGGATATCCACATGTAAAAGACTCAAACTGGACCTGCACCTTTTTCCACTCAGAAAAATTGATTCAAGATGGTTAAAAGACCTAAATTTAAGGCACGAAATGATAAAAATCCTCAAAGAAAGCATAGGAAAAACACTTGAAGATATCGGCCTAGGGAAAGACTTTATGAAGAAGACTTCCATGGCAATTGCAATAACAAGAATAAATAAATGGGACTTAATTAAACTGAAAAGCTTCTGAACAGCTAAGGAGAGAACAACCAAAGCAAATAGACAACCTACACAATGGGAAAGGATATTTGTATATTTTATATCAGACAAAAGTTTGATAACTAAGATCTACAGAGAATTCAAATTAATCCATATTAAAAAGCCAACAATCCCATATATCAATGGGCAAGAGAGATTAATAAAACCTTCTCTAAAGAAAATAGATGAATGGCTAACAAACATATGAAAAAAATGCTCATTGTATGTAATTACTAGAGAAATGCAAATCAAAACCACCTTGAGATATCATATAACCCCAATGAGAACAGCCCTCATCACAAAATCTAAAAACTGCAGATGCTGGCATGGATGTGGAGAGAAGGGAACACTTTTACACTATTGGTGGGACTGCAAACTAATACAATCTGTTTGGAAGGAAGTATGGAGAACTGTCAAAGTACTCAAGCTAGACCTCCCATTTGATCCTGTAATCCCATTACTGGGCATCTATTCAGAGGGAAAAAAATCGGTTTACCATAAGGACACTTGCACTAGACTGTTTATTACAGTTCAATTTAGAATCGTCAAAATGTGGAAACAGCCTAAATGCTCACCAACGCAGGAATGGATTCCAACCTGTGGCTATATGTATACCATGGAATACTATTCAGCCATTAAAAAGACTTTCCGTCTTTTGTATTAACTTGGATGGAAGTGGAACACTTTATTCTTAGTAAAGCATCACAAGAATGGAAAAGCAAGGATCCCATGTATTCAATTCTGATATGAGGACAATTAATAACCTAGTATATGGTAGAGGGTAGGAGAAGGGGAAAGCAAAGAGAGGGAAGGAGGGAGGAAGATGGGGGAAGGGGAGAGCAAAGAGAGAGAAGGAGGGGGGTGAGAGGGTCACAGTGTATGACACACCTTTTGGGGGGTAGGACACAATTGTAAGAGGGACTTTACCTAACAAATGCAATCAACGTAACCTGGTTTTTTGTACCCTCAATGAATCCCCAACAATAAAAAAAAAAGCACGGAAGTTAAAACATGATTAACTTTTAATCAATCTCCACTTAACTCTCCCCCATGACACACCAGCCCCCCATCTTCTCTGAAAATCCATGCCCGGCACTGCAGAACACCCTTGCTCCTTCTGCTCCCACTAGGGGAGTTGAAGGCTTGCGCAGTTGGCATGCTTGCTCCTCAGCCTGTTTCCACATGTTATTTGCTATGGGAAGTATACAGGTTCATTATTTATTAAATGACCCAATGAAATTTAGATGGGAAAAAAAGAATAATCCTTAATGCAAGTTAAGTTAGGGCTTTGAAAATGTTTGATAAATATAAATCACTCACCACTCAGTGTCCAAATAGATAGTTCTCCACTAGTTATGAAAGATTAGGGAAAAACCCTAACAACTTAGAACTCTACGTTTATACTGCTTCCCATAGGTTGTTACATTCTCAAACCTCCACTTTTCAAAAAAGCAACAAAAACTGATAGGCGGACATTCTTTTTATAAGAATAACGGCAAGGGAGTCCACTCATTATCCAACATCAAAGTAAAGGCTTTCATCCTATGCCAAACGGATCAACAAATAGTTTTATGTTTTAATTCAGAATACAAGAGACAAGTTTTAAGTTTGTAAGTATCTTTTTTATTCTCATCATGACCCCTTTCGCTTTTCTATTTTTTTTTCTCTCTCTTTTGTAACAATACTTCCTGTTTGGAAAAAGAAAACTAGCATTTATTCTGGCTTTACATTTACAGTAAAGTAGCAGGACCATGAACACTTCAAGAGTGACCATAGCTTGTCAAGGGTCCCATGACAGAATCAAAGTCTTACTTAATGCGTTTCTATTCTTAGGAATGTATTCGTTTCCTATCAGGGCTCCACATCTCATTCACCTCAGGCAAAGAGTCCAATAGGTTTTACCAGGGAAACCTTTTGCTGTCTCAGAATCAATAAAAAGCTGTCTGTAGAATATTTTCTATTACTGAGATTTTCTAGTGCTAGAAAATTTTCTAGTGCTTCAAAAAGGGTTAACCGGATGATATTATCAAAGAACCCATGTGGCTGTTATGTTTTCATCTCAATGTCCTGCTGGCTCCCAACTTCAGCCACCCCACACAGTGGGTCAGTGTGGAATAGTGGACAGACTCTAAACAAATTTGGAGTTTTCAAAGTGACTTAATGCCCAATGTGGACATTAATTTCCTGTATGACTTTGAATGAATGATTTAATTCCATTGGACTTTGTAGTCCTAATTTAAAAGGGGGGAAACTAAGTACAGCCCAAGGTTCCCTGTGCATGAACACAGAGACGCCAGCGGAGGGTTGACCTGCTTGCTAGTGAGCCTTGGACTATGTCGGTGAGAGTCCTGTGGACTGAGGTTTGTTTCTAGCTCCCACACTTCCCCTCGGGGTGACCTGGACTTAACATCTCACTTAGCCAATTCACCTTTTCTTTACTAATAAAATGAGGATAATGATTCAGGACTTTTCTAACTTAAAGGGCTAACACAGGAAGAGCAATCACATGAGATAAGGGACATCCGCATAGCTCTTTAAAGATCATGCATTGGCTACTTGTCCAATATCTACTAAACTGTGGTTCCCCATTTGCTTCAGGGCATTGGAACCAGGAGTGGCCCTGCAGCTTCATGAAATTAATATAATCTGCTGTTTGAAATAAAAGCCGTCTACCAGCTGTCGTTTTGGACCTTACCGGTGGCTCCTTTTTTAATTTCACTCCCTCTTTTGAATAGACAGCAGTGACATGCCTGACATGCCTCTGTGCCACAGGCTCCGAGTGAGTTAGCTCCGAGCTTCTGCACTCCTGTGCAGCTGCTCAGAATGGGAACTACACGAACAAGAAATGGAGATACGTGGGGATTGAGGCTCTGTTTGTCCTGGTGGTTGTAAACTGAATTCTGGAATCACAGATGTTTGCATCATTTCATCCAACACTTTACTTCAGGGGCAAGAGTTAGAGCTCTGGTTAGAGCTCCAGCATAAAGACTAGCAGTGAATGGAAACTTGGCATGTGTGAGCCGCTGCAGTGCGAGGACCAGGGTAGGCCTGGCAAATGTGTGAGATTCTAGGAAATCCCAAAGACAGATGGAAAGCACATCCTGTGCTCTAAGAAACTTACAGGTAGCCCTTGGATTCCTGGTGGTCCAGCAGCTCCTGCAATTCCATCTGCTCCCTAAAAAGATAAGGCAGAAGGTAGTTTCTTGGGTACCTGGAAAGAGGTCATTAGCACCCTCACTTTGTGCCCAAAGCAAACACAAAAATCTTACATCCTGTGCCCTTTCCCAGCTGCCTAAACTGTAAATATATCGAAGGTGCTTCTGTCTTCTCCAACAGGCTGGGCTACTCTGTTGGGAGAATAGCAGCCACTTTTCAAGGAGGATTTTACTAAAACATTAACCAGCCAGTCATCCCTAAAAAGTGGTCTAACTTCAGGGTGGACATTTTCAGCTAATATCATGGGATATTTCAGGACAGAAGGCAAGAAATAAACAACTGGTTCACTTTCCAAGAGATCAGGAAGGCAAGTGTTTGTGTGAAGTCACAGATGAAGAGACACAAAGACAGATGGGAGCACAGGAGCTCTATGCAGCCAGCAGGCAGCAGGGCGAGTGCCAGGACACTGATGCCCCACCTGCTTCTTCCTCTGGGCTCTAGCCCCCCACCTGTACAGGGCCACCCCTTCCCATTCTCCAGGTCTCAGCTCAGCTATCAGCTTCTCAATGAGAACTTTCTCCCCACCAGACTCAAAACCGAAGGCCCCAGTCAGGTCCCTCTTTGCTTGTCTTCGTAGCACCTCCCAAAGTCTCACATGCTGGTATTTATTAACTTATTATTTGTTTACTGTCTGTCTCTCTCCTCCTACACATCCTATTTCATGAAGTCAAGGGCTTTCTTTTTATTTTTACCTCTGTGGGAAGTAAAACAATGCCTGGGACATAGCAGACACCTACTATTCTGGAACCAATGCATGAATCAGGAGCTGAGCGGACTGGGTGCCGAAGGCACTGGGTCTTTACACTAATTCACATGACATGTCTGCCCCTTGCAGACCTGTGCAGACAGGCTGAATATGTCAGATCTTTAAGCTTCAGTTTCCTTAGCAGTTAAGGGCTAGAAACCACCCACACACTATGGATGAGAGGGCCCAGTGAGGTGATGCTCAGAGGCAATCAGGGCTGAGCAAAAGGCATGTTAGGACATAGCCTGTTAGAGGGCTTCCCGGACCCACATCCAACTTTACACTGGCTACTTGTGTGACCCTAGGCAAAGTATTTCAATCCTCTACTTCTCATAGGAGAAGCACCTGCTTCCTGTGGGTTGTTGAGAGAGTTGAATAAGTTACAATAAGGAGCTAGCCAGCAGCAGACACATGAGATCTCCTATTAATACAAGTAAGTGCCCACTGTCCACACCAGGACCCGGAATGCTTGGTCGAGATCCTGTCTCCACATAGAAGCATACACAAGCAGGTTATCACAGTGCCTTGTTAGTATCTTCCCAGCAGCCTTTATTTAGCTTTTTTTATGCATATTTATTGAGTTCCTCTGTTGTACCAGCTACTAGCCAACTTTCAGGTATATAAAAATGACTACACCAAGGTCATAGAACTCAAGGAAAGCTGATTTAGCTGTGGAGAGCTGTCTCATTGTTCATACACAGAAAATACAGTCTTGTTCCTTTCCACCTCCCCTACCAGGTAGGGACCTATTAAATGTTCACAAAATAAAGGGATATTGATAATATTTAAACAAATAACCTATGGTTCCCACTTTAATTATATGTATAGTTCAAAGCTAACATAGCAATGCAGTTTCTACTTCAATCTGGATTTTTCTGTGTAACTTTAGCAAAAGCTTCTGACATCCTGGACTCTGAAAGCTTAGTAACTTAGAATTAAATTCCCTAGTGAACATTTGAAATAGGGTAAGGATTTTATATGGGAAAAGGATGTTAACTAATCACCATAAAACAGACACTGGTACATATATCCCCGGGTACCTTGGACAGCGGCTGACCAATGACCAGCACTCAAAAACAAACAGACAACAGTGACAGACACCAAAAACAAAACAGTGCACACATGACCCAGAGGGCTAATTTTCTGCTCTGGAGTAGCTTCTGCATGATTGCCCATTAACCTAAGTGGGCAGCTGACTTAGCATCCATTTTCAAAGGCAATTAATAAATAGCGCAAGGCCTGGTACAAAATAGAAGCTCAGTAACCATCTGCCAAGTGAACGGAAAGCATCAGTCAGTTGGCTACTGAGTGTGATGGTTTCTGAGCCTCAGACTCACCCTCCAACGTGCGAATAAGCCGGGAGCCCTTGTCCTACAGATACCGTGGAGTTCCCAGTTATTGCAGCTTCCAGTGAGAAGACATTGGGTTTCACTTGTCTGGGAGGCTTGTTACAGGCTTTGGAACTACCAGAGTGGAGAGAGGGCTGGGGCTTTAACCTAATATTCATTATCTGAGTTCCTCAGGGGTTCTTAAGTCATCATGATGTAAAATTTTCATGAGTAAACTATTTTTTAATAAAATTAATTCCCTCTCAATTGTCCCTCCTTCCTTAACACAAACACCTCTGTCTGCTACCCATATGCCACATTTGTCACCTGATTGTCATATGCTAAAAAACCCAATAACACATGAAAACACAACAGGTGCCAAAAAATGTATATGTATTTTAGGAAAGGAAAGGCTGGGTTAAATTTGTAATACTCAAGTCACGTTTGACTTCTGCAGTTTACAAGGGGTGCTCAACATGACCTGTATTCATTTTTTGCTATCAGTAGAAATTATCACAATTTTAGTACAGCTTTTTTCCTTTCTTAAAAAGTGGCATTTTCTGTGTAATGTGACAAAATTTACTAAGCAAAACTATAAACCCTGAAAGAATAGTGGAATTTTGTGACAATATACAGGGTGGCCATAAAGTTCGTGCACATTTAAATTGAACATGGTCTTTATGGCCAGCCTGTATAATAGCAAACTGATCAGTCACCTACAATCTCCTTCAAAAATGGGCACATGGTAGACAGAGTTGTACCAGGCCAAGATATTTAAAAGAATATTAATGTCAAAGGCATTTGTGGGGGAATGTGTTGCCTATCACAGATTTTAGGCAGTCCTCCTGAGAGACTGAGGAAGCTTCCAGTATTTTTGTGGATAACTTATTCTTTACAAGTTTTCTATACTGCCAACGATGAAGTGAAAGATGTTTCATGCTCTCATGTGATTTTATTTAAAAAAGAACAATTTGGGCGGCTCCTGTGGCTCAGCGAGTAGGGCGCCGGCCCCATATACCGAAGGTGGCGGGTTCAAGCCCGGCCTCAGCCGAACTGCAAAACAAAAAAATAGCCGGGCGCTGTGGCGGGCGCCTGTAGTCCCAGCTACTTGGGAGGCTGAGGCAAGAGAATCGCTTAAGCCCAAGAGCTGGAGGTTGCTGTGAGC
>CAUYON010109682.1:0-24619 GCA_963573935.1 Arctocebus calabarensis
TAGATATTACTAAGAAATAACACTAATGTACATAGTTAAAGATAATTTTATTTAAATATATTGATTTTTTCCCCCAAAACATAACTGTATTCATTGTATTGAATTGGGTCATATTTTAAGCATATAAATTTTGTGAACATAGTTAGAATTATTTTTATTAATAATGGCTATAAGTCATATTTAATTAAATAACCAGAAAGTATATATGTGTGTGTGTGTATATATATGTATGCAAAGAAACCTTTTATATTTTATTACTCATCTGCTTAGAATAAAATCTTCCTAACAATAATGAAAGTGAGATGAAAAGACAATTTTCTGTTGTCAGCTTTCCTGGGACAGAGTAATGTTGAGAATCTAGGCCACTGCATATCCACCGTAATACAAACACCGCCACCTTGACACTGTTACCCGCATTGAGGGGGATTTTCTCCTGCTGGCTCTCACTGAGACCCTATTTCTTATCTTCTAAGTTTTTATTTAGTGTTTTTCAACTTTTTTTTTACCTCACAGCACACTTGAACCTATAGTTAAACTTCCATGGCACCTTTAAATTATATTTATCCAAAAAAAGAGTAAAAGAAGACTGTGCTTACTATGCTTTGAACGTCTTTCAAAAATAATTTAATTAACAATCTTTAACATTTTTGCGGCACACCTAGCCTTCTGTATGCCAGGATCAACTACTTCTAAGTGGCATGCTTTTACTAGGCAATAATCTAGCCAGTAATTTAAAATTATATTTCTTTTATACTGCATTCTATTTGAAAAGAGTGACATTGTATTTGTTAACACTTCCTAATGCGGGGCACTGCTGATGTGGCCGATGCCCTAGTGCAGGCTTGACAGTCCAGTTTGGGGTTGATCGCAGGCTTTCTTTTAACTACTGTGGGGCATTTTAGCATTTGTAGGAGCTCTACAGATCAATTTTGTTGTTTTTATACCCCAAATAGTACCTTTTCATTGAAGAATGCAGAAATAATATGTGTGTATTGTGAATTTTCTGGTTTGTTGTGTCTGTATATGCCATGAACTCTTAAAGGTAAGTATGTTGTAATTGAATGCATTTTAAAAATATAAACAGTTGGGTTCATTTGCATGTTTTAGACACTAATGGCATTTTCTGTCTCTTTCTAGTAATTTGCTTAGTGGGATTAGGCCTGGTGGTCTTCTTCTTCAGTTTTCTACTTTCAATATTTCGTTCCAAGTACCATGGCTATCCATATAGGTAATGTCTTTATACTAATGTGAATGTTTTGTTTTTTAGTGTAGGTTAAATAGAATTTTGAAGGTTAACATATAATACATAAATTGACTTATTTGCCATGTAATTTATAAATTCAGTTTTGAGCAAGTTTTGAGCACCTGCTGTGTGTTCAGCGTGGTGGACTGTACAGAGGAGATATAAGGCAAAGGTTTTGTTCCCATGCAGGGCATTGTTTCATTTTATAGACACATTTATTATATATGTATGTATACTTACTGGAAAATGAGTTTTAAACTTCATGGACATCATCAGAATTTCTTTGTCTAATCATCATAGTTTTGATTTAATTTGCAAATTTGTTTTCTCATATGATATGTTCAGTGTCCAACTTCATACATGTATTATATTTTGAATTCTGCAAAATTTGCACTTTTCAGCATAAGAAAAGCCAATTCGAAAGGGGAAGATTAAATTATAAAATGACCTCTGGTCACTAGAAGTCATCATAATGAGGATGTTGGAAGATTTTCACCAATATGTTGTTATAACTAGATGTAGAAGGTGTTGTACCTTCACTCTGAGACACGTTTTCACTACAATCTATACCTTCACTGAAGCACAGGGAAAGTGGATGGGCCAGCTCATAGCTGTTCAGTTTGTTACTGAGGCATACGTCCACGTCTGAAACGTACTCCTCTCAGCTTTTATTGAAGAAATTAACTATTTTGTCTCCTCTCCAAGTAATGCTTCTTTTAGCTTAGCTCATCTTTCTCTTATGAAGCAGTAAAAAAAAAAACAAAACAAAAAAACAGTATTTCCTTCCTCAGAGATTTTGAAGACTCTGCGGAGGTGGTAAGACCAGTGATACATTGACAAAAAATAAAATACAGTCATACCTTACATCTCTTCAACATACAAAAAATGAATATTGTATGAAAATGTTTCTGCATAAATCATAGCAACAGACACAGCTTTATTTAGGAGACAAAACTAATCACATAAAAGGGAGGTTTGATTATAGGATTATAATGGAAAATAAGGCTCTTTACCCCCACCGTCTATTTCTCATATGGACAGAGGCATATCTCCAATTCTTTTTCTCACATCCATTAAAAACATACTAAAGGAATGGAAAAAATGTGGTTATCACATTTGAGTTGTGAGATCATCTCCCTTAAACTCCGTCTGCAGCGTAAATATATTTTTAAAAGCACAAGCGCTGAAAGAACCGAGTCATGAGAAAGGCCAGCAGACTCTTCATTTTTTTCTTACTCTTGATGTTAGATAGCTAACTACCTTTGGTTTTGAGGATATAAAACGAACTAAAGTAAGATTAAATAATACCCAGAAAGATGTATTTATTTCTTTTTCTCTTTCCCTTACCCCAGGATTGAGAATCATGATTCTGTATGATTGGTCTTAGTTTGATAATACATGTGTTCTGTGATGAAATCTGTAAATTAAGAGAGTATCTAGAGTGCCATAAACACTTAAAAATCTATAGCACTTAAATTATGTCAAAGGAAGGGTTGTATCTCTATTATTATAACATGAATTATACCAGGATGTCATGAGCTATGTTTTGTTGACATATGGAATTTATGTTTAGTGCAGGAAGAAAAGAGCACATTTCAGTTGTAATTTCCTTGTGTATTACAGCTCATAATCATACCAGAGTAACACTCCCTGTTTAGATTGTTCTCTGACAGGATAGAAAGAACAGAAAAAGTCAAGGAAGTTCAGTTTTTCTAGTTTATTTTAATGTTATATTTGAAAGCTCTAATTTTTTATGTTACGAGAAGTTTTAAGTTTGTACTATTTTCCAAGGAGTAACTGTTACTTAGTACAATAACTCTTTAATGCTCTGCTTTTTTGTTTTTTTGTTGTTTTTTTTTTTTTTTAACCAGGATAAAGCATAATAAATCACCTGGGAAGCTTTTCAGGGATTTATATTCTTAGCCAAACCCTAGATATACATGCTAAGCATATCTGAACCAGAGTATATGCTTACTTGTTTAATCTCTGTATGAATGGGGCATTCAAACCTTTTTTGTTCACATTAATACAAAGGTACGTGGGATTAGGTTACATTGTCTTGCCTTTGTTAAGAAGGTCTGAGTTGTATTTGAGTCCTTCACTCCGGAGGTGAACCGTATCCCCCTAAATAGTCTCTGTCAGGTGGGGGCTGACTGAGCTCCTTCTCCCTCCTCATTTCTTGAATTGAATTGTGTTTTTCTCCTGTGTGAGCCTGGTAGTTGTTCATCTGCTAGTTTCAAATTAGCATTGAGTACATGGGATGCTTGGTTTTCCATTCTTGAGATACTTTACTAAGAAGAATTTTCTTCACTTACATCCAGGTAAATACAAAAGATGTAAAATCTTGATCTTTCTTTATGGCTGAATAGTATTCCATGGTTCGCATATACTAGAGTTTATTAATCCATTCATGGGTTGATGGGCACTCAGACTGTTTCCACATCTTTACTGTTGTGAATTGAACTGCTATAAACATTTCATGCAGATGTTCTTGTGATAAAATGATTTTATTTCTTCTGGACAGATACCTAGTAATGAAACTGTGGGGTTAAATGGAAGATCTTTTTTTTTTTTAACCTCATTGAGGATTCTCCATACTTTTTTCCAAAACTGCTGTATTAGTTTGCAATCCCACCAAAGTGTGTAAGTGTTCCCTTCTCTGTGCAGCCACACCAACATCTACAGCTTTGGGACTTTGTGATCTGGACCATTCTCCCCAGTGTTAGGTAATATCTCAAGGTGGTTTTGATTGGCATTTTACGATGCTTAGGAACAATGAGCATTTTTTCATATGTTTGGCCATTCTGTCTTCTTGGGAGAAGTTTCCATTCATTTCCCTTGCCCAGTGATCAGTTGGGTTATTTGCTCTTTTCTCGTTGATTTGCTTGAGTTCTCTGTAGATTATGGTTACTAGCCGTTTATCAGATTTGTAACACGCAGATATCTTCTCGCTTTCTGAAGGTTTTCTGTTTATTTACTGTATCCTCAACTGTGTAGAAGCTTGATCAGGTCCCATCTAACAATTGCCAGTTGGGTCTTCTTTTTTTTTAATTTTAATTGTTGGGGATTCATTGAGGGTACAAGAAATCAGGTTACACTGATTGCATTTTTTAGGTAAAGTCCCTCTTGCAATTATGTTTTGCCCCCAAAAGCTTTGGGGTCTTAATAAAATCTTTAGTCCCACATGCTTTTAAGGTCCCATCAGCCTAACAAGGGATGAGTTTGCCCTCAGCAGCTTCATAAGGCTGGAGGTGTAGAGGTCTCTTGTGAGAATTCAGAGATGGAATTATGAACGAGATATGTACAAATATGAAATTGACATAGTTTAGGTGAAAACCCTTAAGAAGAACCTACCAAGAAACAGAATCAGGAGAAAGCCTAGCACAGAGCCCAGGTGTGCTACCCGTGTAACATGCAGTGTGGAGGGTGGAAGGCAGGCTTGGCTGCTGCCGCAGCTTTCCCAGGACCCTGTCGCTGGTTGTGTGGGTTTACCAGACCGACTTGTACAAGCGAGACAGAGTTTGGCTTCTCTGTTAGATTCAAATAGCCAAGAGGTAATCAGGTTGAGAAGTTTATTAAAAAGATATGTGGAGAAGCAAGGAAGAGTCCTAAGCCTAATTGACACACAACTAGATCGCGTCTAAATTTTGGAAAAAGCTTAAAAAATAGGGCATCCCTCTATGTGGATCCATGACTCCTTACCCATGCCCCCTTATTGATCTCTTGATTCTAGTTCTTCTACTAGTGTTAGTACTGAGCATTTTTTTACACTCCTCTTCTTCAGCTAATGATAACCTTCTTTGTGCGTTTGGCTCTTACGCGTGCTTCCAGTTTCACTCTCTCAGTATGATGTATGATTTGTGAACTTCTTTTCTGAGAGGTAGGGCATGATTAGATAAGTTTCTACTGTTCACGGTAGCGCATCCAAGTTAATTAGAACTTTTATACCAGAACTCATATACCATGGTGACCCATGGAGTCATTGAAGGCATCTCTTCTTGATGCTCACTTTTCATTGTTGTCGATATATGTCAAGTGTCTAATTTCCTTGGTTCTATTCAGAGAGTCCACTGAATGTAAATTAAGCATGCATTTTCTTCAAAGGAAGCCAAATAAGGACAGAGGCCTGTAAAAGACAAAAGCAGCAAAGAAACGAGCAGGGTAGTAGCAAGAGATCTGATTGCCAAAGCATCTAAGAAAAATGTTGACAGATTCTACTCTATCTTCTTGAACTCCTTTGTGAGCGGGAGCAGTTCTAGCGGAAGAAGATGACTTTACTCAAGGACGTTATAAGAGTTTACTTATTTTTCCCTTACATGTTAAATTTCACAAGTACACATATGTGAAATGAACTATAGGAGATAAACGAACTTAGGGTCACTGACAAAATTACATTGTTAATTAAATAAAAATTAAAATTATTTTTATATCCATCCTTTACTGAATGAAAACCACTATAGTTTACATAGTGGAAGATGTGATTCCTTTTTTTTATTTTTCTTCTAATTCTTTGTTAATAGTCTCTTTTCTAATCACTTCATATCTTTACTGAGATTTTTAATATTTCTTTCTCTCACCAGGATTGTGTTTACTTAGTTATCCAGTAACTCTGGAAGAAGAAGAAGTATTCTACTCTTCCGAAATAATCTTCAAATTATCTCTTCCTATATCATATTAAAGTCTTCTTCTATTTCTCATCAGCCCTTGTGAGAACTTTGATTTATCTGTTTTTTTTCACCTTTTTTTATGGAGAATTGTTCATCAGGGTTCTATAAATCCTTACAGTTCTCATAGATATCCTTTCTTATGATCATTCATACTCATTTGCTTTGTCAGGTTTATATAGGATGGATGTTCTTTTCATGACATTTATAGTATCCAAGTACAGTATAGAGGAACATAATAACAATGAAAAATTTTACCAACAAAAAAATTCTATCAGTGGAAAACCTCCTACTTCTAATAATTCAAAACCTCCATTTTCTTTTATTATTCCAGCATATATACAAGGTTGGACAATTAAATTAGCAAACCTATCCTAGGAAAAGGGCTTTGAAGGGTGGCCTAAGCTTCCTACACGAGTGCTTCATGGTACTCGGCAGTGAGATATGTAGAGCTTTTTCTTCACTCAGTTCATGAACTTAATTGTCCAGCCTTCTATGTGCAAAAGTTAACCTAAGCAATAGTCTATATTGCCTTGAGTTTTGTTTTTATTCTATTGCATCTATTTTATTCTATTGCATTTTCCTTCTAAATAAGCTTTGGGGAGGTTTCCTCAGAAATTGTATTAATTCTTGTGAATAATTCTGCTGATAAATAGATGATAGACTTCAAGAGCAAAGTGTATCCTGAAAGGACAGTGAAGAGTTCAGAGATTTGGCTGGGAGCAGTGGCTCATGCCTATAATCCTAGCAGTCTGGGAGGTGGAGGCGGGTGAATTGCCTGAGATCAGGAGGTTGAGAGCAGTCTGAGCAAGAGTGAGACCCTGTCTGTACTTAAAAAAAAAATGCAAAATTGTTTGGCCTCGGGCTGAGGCAGAACAATCACTTGAGCCCAATAGTTTGAGGTCAATGTGAGCTGTGATGTCAAAGCACTCTACCCAAGGTAACAGAAAAAAAAGAAAAGAAAAAGAAAATTCCAAGATTTGGACAAATCCTGAGCTAAATTCTAAAATATCCTCTCAGTACATGGGAAAGAAAAACTCTATTGAATTAGATCACTTGAGAAAGGTGAGTGATGGTAAAAGCAAGAGTGAAAAAATAAATGAAAAAAGAAGAAAATAATAATTCTGAGACTAATTGAAAGATAAGATATTGATTAAAAAGAAAAGAAAACATTTTCTTGTTGAATTACCCTACAAGAGAAGAGAATTCATTCAATTATGAATATAGTACCACCTTGTAAAGGAGTATTTTGTACTCCCAGAAGCATTTATCTGTAGTACCAGCATTATATGACTTTATTTAAAAAATTGCTAATACCAGATAAAGGCAGTTTGTAGGGAATGAGAGAATGAGATACAGGAAACCATCATTCCAGGAGGAAAACTGCGAAACATATTCCAGAAGGTATTTCCTGGCCTTGACTACTTCTGAAAAGACATTTTTAGATTTCTATTTTCAAAGAGTTCGCCCTTATGATAGTAAAATCATAAACTCTTAAGAACAAAGAGCTAAACCAATTCAACCGTTCATGACAGAAGTACATATCAGTAGGCTTCCAAGGGGGGAGGAAAGTAGTTTACCAAAACCATATCCTTGACTTCCCCAATTTTAACATGTTACATATTTTAAAAAAGATAAGTTACAAGGACAGATGTACATTTTTCTTCACAGTAGCTCTTGGGAAAAAACCTCCTACTTCTGTGTACTTCAAATAACACCTGTTCTTGAGATAAGACTCAAGATATCCTTTAGTGAAAATGCACATTTGAACATCAGGCCATCTACTACTTTTTAAAGTTCACCTTTAGTCGTAGGCTTTAGGCACCAAAGTACTTAGTTGGGTGTTACGCCGCTGCCTTTTATATCCTTCTATATGATGAATATACAAAACTATATCCACGATTTTCTTTGTACACAGTACTATGTCCATAACATTTTTCTTTCCACAAAATTTTAAGTATTATTTAATCTACAACCTTTAATTTCTTCTATATTGAGTGATCCTATTCTGTTTTTCATTCATTTTTATTTTAATTTTAATCTTAAGCTTCACAAAAACTTAAATATATATGCCCTTCATCATATTTTCTCAGTGCTTCAAAATTGTTGGGTTTTTTGTTGATATATATATACCTGCTAAAGGGATAAAAATCTATTATAAATGTTTTTCCTAATTCCTTAATTCTTTCCCAACTTCTAGTCTTAGTGATATATTCTCTGGTATGAATCTGTTTTATGCCACCACTAAATTGTCTCAGATTATGTCTTTTAAGTTTCAATGAGCAAACTTCCCTGATTGAAATCTACAATCTGTGCGACCGTAGGCAAGTAACTTACCTTTTATCTTTCTTGTTTTTTATTGTTGGGGATTCATTGAGGGTACAAAGAACCAGGTTACATTGATTCATTAGTTAGGTACAGTCCCTCTTATAATTGTGTCCTACCCCCAAAAGGTGTGTCACACACCGATAGTCCCTAAACTTACCTTTTTGTTTTTTGTTTTGCTTTTTTCTTTTGCAGTTTTTAGCCAGGGCTGGGTTTGAACCTACCACCTCCAGCATATGAGGCTGGCGCCCTACTCTGTTGAGCCACAGGCGCCACCCCAGGCTTACCTTTTCTTAACCTAGGTTTTCTCATTTGCAAATGGAGATGATTATTCAGACCTCATTCAATTATTGTAAAGATTACATGAGGGACAGCATGTAATCAGTTAGCAATTTGCCTGGTACGTAGTATTACTCGATAAATGATGCTAATTATTATCATCATTAATTCTGATATAAATATTTTAAACTCATTTATATTTAATCTACTTTTTTTCTAAATAGGGTTTTTCTTTAACTGAAGATTAAGTAGCTTTGTTTTTATATTTGCATAATTCAGTTAACTGAAGAACAGATTTCCCCAAACCTTTTGATGAACTACATTAGGTTCCTGAGTCCCTTGAAACTACCAGTAAAATATTGGGATTATTATAAATTTGATCTAATTAACATCTGAGCCATAGTTCAGAAGATGGGGAAATATTATTAAGTGATAGCACTGAATTCATTTTTTATATTAAATAAAGATTAACTTTTATGCTTGCCCCATTTTCTAAGCAAAGGCAAGTGGTGGAGCGACAGGGCAGTCTTCTCCGTGTTTTCCACTGGCACTTCATTGTGGTAAAATTCTCTTCAAAAGACTTCTACAAAAATATATATGGCACATTAAATCTGTTTTAATAGGAAAATAAAATGGGACATTTATGTTAATTTTATCACTATTATTCCCAACTAATAAAATTGTCTCAGAGAGGCAGTGTGCTGTAATGGAAAAATAACAATGATTAGAAGACCTGAGTTCAGGTGTGGGGTTTAATTTTGTACTTTAGCTAAGAGCTCTGGTTTTGTCTTTTAGACAGATCTGGGTTTGAATTTTGGATTCTTTATTCATTAACTTTGGACCTTGGAATTAGTTGCTTAATTTCTGAGTCTCATTTTTCTTCACCTCTAAAATAATGTTTTTATGGGGTTAAAAGACAGTCTTAGTTGCTAGATTTGTCTCTTATTTCTGTGTCTCTTGAAAATATATTTAAGTTTATTAAGACCATTTCTTCTTCTGTAAACTTAAATTTTATGAAGATAAATTATATAATCATTATGTAGTGCCTGAAACATATGGGTTCTCAACAGACTTCTCCTGTTCTCTCTACCTGGCCTAGCCATTTAGCACTTGATTATTCCATAGTGTTCTACCAAATTGTGTTTTTCATTCAATATTCATTCATACACGTCTGTTTCATGTGTCTGAGTCCTTTTCCTTCTAGAAAGTTGTGAGGTATTTGTGTCCATGACAAAATACCTTTTTTATATCTCCAAAGTGCTATGCATATAGTAGGTGCTCATTAAATACCTGTTTATTGAATCTGTTTATTCAAACATTATTCCTTGTCTACTTTCCTTAAATGGAGCATTAAAATAGAAGTTTAGGGAAGAGTACTGATCTGCCACATTGCACAGTCCAAAAGGTGCAGTTTACATGGAATGATACTCCCTGGAGTTGTCCCCTTGTTTCTAAAGACTAACTAAAGACTAACTAAAGGCGTGCATGGAAGATAGTTGTTATTCCTGAAACCTGAACTCTACAGATTACTTCTGCAACCCCAGATTAATTCTGAAGTGGCTGCAATCAAGCAAGCAGAATACACATTAATTAAGCTTACAATGGACACAGAAAGTACCTTCTACTGTCTTATGAAAAATACAGTTCAGACAGCCTTGGATTTTGAGAGATGATGAATAACGAGAAAATAGAATGACATTTAATAAAGAAAATACACAATAACAGCTAGAAATGAAAGGCATTTATATAAATTTTGAGAAATGTTTGATAGTAGATAAGCAAAGCAAAGCAAAAATATCCCAGCATGTGCATACAGCGTGTAGCAATTATCACATTCATTTGTACCTCTTAGATGTACATCTTTCACCTGTAGGGAAAATAAAAATAAGCTGTACAAATAGCAAATATAAAAATAGCCTGGAGATCAGCCCACAGCACATGATTGACAAAGAGTTTCTCTGGTATTGCCTTTCTCATGCTGAACCCCAGCTTTGAAGAATGACTTATAAAGGTCTGAAATTTAGAGATGAATCAGAGAAAAGCTTCAGTGTTATAAAGGCACCATTGTCTATCTCCTGTCTTTGTCTAGATGAAGAATGCAGTTCTAAATCTTGTAATAATATTGTACAAATAGAAATTGAATCTTAAGGATTTTTTTTTCCATATTGTTGTATTTCATTGTGGTGTTTTGGAAAGTGATCTGGACTTTGAGTGAGAAGATGTGATTTGGACCATGGCACTTAAAAACTCTGTAACCTCAGGCAAGTCTTTTAATCTTCTCTGAGCTCAGTTTCCTTCAGCTTTCAAATAAGGATCATAACATTTATCTTACAATATTATGTAAAGCAATTTATAGAGAACTACTCTTTTATAAATTATAAGGTAACTGCAAGTCCATTTCCCAGTCTTTATGTTACTATATAGGGACAAGTCCTCAGATATAATTTCTACCAATAGACTTGGACCTTGGAGTTAACCAGTTGACAAACTCAGTATATTTCTTTAATAATGACACTCATTTACATACACATCCCACCACCCCAGATAAAATATAATTCTTTTTTTTTAACTATTCTTTGTTATCACTTAGGGAGGAAAAGCAAAACTAAAATAATCAACAGAAATATATTTAATTTTGCAAAAATGTAGTCAATTTCTTTTGCTATTTACAAATAATATAAACTTTAATATTCAAAATTAACAAAATGTAAGACTTCCAAATGGTTAAATTACCAAAACTACAGTAGAAACACTGTAAGTTGACAGTAGAACAACCTGGTCAACACAGAGGGTCTCACGGGAGCGAGGCTGCTGTGCTGACGGTGTACGTGCCACACGGCCCCCTCTGTGGGAATGAGGTCAACGTGAGGAGGTGGTCGGTGTAGGGGCTTCAACTAAGGAGGTTCGACTGTTTTTTTTAAATCAACATTCAAAAGTTTCAGAAATAGATATTAGGAAATGTTACATAAATCAAAAGTAGTTTTTTGTAGAAAATTCAGAATCCAGCTTTTGATGCTGGCACAATACATCCTGTCCCTTTAAGTCCAGAAACACGGGGTCCAAGCCACATACACATCGGAGGTATTTCCCTCTTGCCATTCGGCAACCCTCTGAAGTCAGCAACGGAGTCAGAAGCTCCTTATGTCCCAAAGAACTTCTTGGTCTTCATCTGCCCCTTCACATATTAGCTTTATTGTTCTTTCCCCCAGACCTACTACCCACGTTTCTGACCATTCCTTATTATTATTATTAGTCGTGTCATCAACACACTCAACTGTAAGTGCGTCTCTGTGCAGGCCTTACTGGGCAGCCATCACCCTGTGAGATTACAGCTGTAAAAAGCTTTCTACTCCCAAGGATTTCTTTCCCTATTCTTTACAAGGGCCTAAGTTTCCTTAGGCCTTTTTAGAAGACTATTTGTTTTAGACTTGAAGACTTCTTTGGATTTTGCAACCTATTCCACAGAAGAGACCCCGGAACTTTTGGTAAAAGAGGTCTGCCTAACATCTACATGTGCTTCTATCATTTCCACAGAATGATTATAAATGTAGAGCTAAGGTTAAAAAAAAGAAAAAAAGAAATCAAAAGTGTGAAATCACTGAAATACCTTAACCACAAGGTCAATGGAATAGGAATGAAAATTCATTCACTGGCCTATCGGTGCTTAGTGAAGAAGTCAGGCCTTTCTTACCTCCTGCATATTTTTTGGATAACAATGAAATCTAAGTAGCTGTCCCTTAGCCACATAGGTGATTTCTGTGAGACAGGGGGCCACTATGGAACCCTTAGGTCTCCCTCTTTCCCTAGTTTGAGAAGAGGAAGAAAAATAGTTAAGTACACAAAAAATTCTGTTCAGCTGAAGATATCAGAGAATTTAACCAATTCCCAACTGGACACAATACATAAATATCAAGAATACTGTGTACATGGTTGTTTTTTAAAACACCAGGAACAGATGGAGTAATTAATTTAAGAAAAGAGAAAACAAACAAAAATACCAAAATAAATAAATAAAATCAGCAAACCACTGTTTAGTACCTATTCAGATATTTCCCAGGAAAGGAAAAGGACAAATGTGCTTTCAATAGATCCTTGGTCTCTATTGGAGGGACCCATCCCGATTTCTCTTCCTATGACTTCTCTAGCATTTTAGCTGATAAGCCCCTCTTTGAAACTTTATTCCCTGGGTTTTGTAGCATGGCACCCTTATACCTTCTTTTTTTCTTTTATATTACTTCTTAGTCCCTAATATATTTATCAAATCCTGACCTTCATCCCGAGATCCAGAATCAGACCTGATGTCTAAATCAGCGTCATCTCTGCCTGTAAACCCTGTTCCTCCTCCTCTGCTGCCCATTTTCCCCAACACACTGCCATGCCCAGTCTGTCAGGGTGGAACCTCGGGGTCATGCCGTGCTCTGCTCTTCCTCATCCTGTGGAATGTTTCCATCACTCGTCAGTTGCCATAGTTGCTGTTGTAAGTCCACTGTATCTTTTCCAGACGATCACCTCGCCTCCTAATTTATCTCCCAGTATCTAGTCATTGTCTTCACTTATTTTAGCATAATGCCAAAATTATTTTAAGATAACACTATGTTGCTTCCTCATCAAAATTATTAAGAGCTAAAAAAGAGAAAACAGTTAATATATGTATGTTTCTTCTGAAAGATACAGATAAGGAAAATGAAGAAAATAAAATTCCTTTTCATCCCAACACCCAGATTATCAGTGTCAGCAGTTTAGACTATGAATACTGTTTTCGACATAGAAAATGATTGAAAATTGAGACATGAAAATTAAATGAAATTCCAATTTCAGTGTCTTAATCAAGTTTTCTTGAAGTACAACATGTATTTTTATATTGTCTATGGCTATTTTGCACTGCAGCAATTTAGTTTAGTTTCAGCAAAGACCTGTGGCTCACAGAGTTGGAAACGTTTACCTTCTGGCTGGCACGGAAAGTGCATCAGGGCCTGGTCGGTGCCCTGAGCGCACATTCGTGCTTCGGAGCCTCCTCTAGTCCAGGCTGCTCTCTTCACCTCACTCACTATCAAAATCAGAGATTTGCTCCATTCGTTTTTGAATTCCTATAACACTTTGAATCACCATTATGTCAAGTACATCACAATGTTATACTTAATTGCACCCAAGTCTTTCTCTTCTCTAGATAAAAGAAAATAAGGGCCATGACTCTAAACATTCCATTTCCTGCAACACAATGTTCTTACGTAACAGATGGTCAGTAGATCTTTGTGGAGTGCTTATTCCAACTGACCTCCTTTGGGACTGAATTTGAGAACACAGCTAACCCTTTGAGTCATGTTTCTCCAGAAAAACTTACACTTTAAATTTCAATCATAAACTTGCCAATGACATTTTGGAAAATTGCTCCTCAATAAATCAAGGACAGCATTTTTATGTAAGTTCTGGATGTTTGTTAGTTTTGAGGAAATAATAAGTCAGTCTTAGAGAAATGCTTTGAGATGTCATCCCACCTCTTTCTATATAGAATCTCTCTGCATTCCTCATATACTTTAAGCTTCACTCAAGTTGTATGTAGTACAGACTAGGAGAGAATACTCGCCTCCTGTAGGCTAGGGGGAAAGAGGCTTTAGGGGCACATTTGTCCTTGGCCTTAGGTAAAATTCCCTACTATTGGAAATTGGCTTCCATCTTACATTGCTACTTTAGTTCAAGTTAACTGTGTGTGTGTTCCCCTGAGAACACACCGGCCGTGGTCATTACATGTGCACTCTGCCGCCCACAGTGGTGACGTCACTCCTGACAGAGAGTCAAGTCTGGAGAGAGGTTGAAGGTGGTGTCAAGGCAGCTTCTTGCTCTCTCAGAAAATAAACTGCAACACTGAAAAGCACAAATAAGAAGAATGTATTGTTTTTACTATTCTTGACAGTGTTTTTTAAGATACAAAAACATTTATATATTTTTATGATGGGCATTATTAGGAAAAACAACATCCAAGCACTATTGGAACCATAAAGCTATAAAAACTTACTTTGTTAGATTATACATCAAAATTATTAGACAGGAAATGTGGAAAGAGAAAAAAGTATATGTCAGACATTGATAAAAATGACAGAGTAATCCCTTCAGTGATAATGTCAATATAAAACATTTACATTTAAACATATCTTGGACATTTAGTATATATTTAATTAAAAGTCAGACATGAAATACTGAATAAGATATACCTAGGGAGTAACACTTCATACTTTTCTAAGAAACGTTTTGACACAACTCTTTGTGCTTCCAGTCTTTCTGATGCCTTGAACAAATTCTTATAGAAACTTCTGTATAATTCTTTTTTTAATGGAAAGGATTGTTTTGAATATAAGAGAATAGGAAGTACTCTACTTGATAGATTATCTTTCATTGTGGGACATTTAATAGAATGGTCAGTTCAAGAGTAGATATTTGTCAGTTAATAATGAGATATAACGAAATGATTGCTATAACAGATTTTCCAAATAATTACTAAATATTTCAGTTTGGAAAACCCTAGCCCCTCTCTTTCACATGTTGGAAGAAGGAGAGTTGTCATGGGCTACACATTAAATACACAAACACTAGCAAAACTGATAAGCAAAAGAAAAGATTTATATGTGATTTTTGTGAGATCTGACACCACAGATAAACAAAACAGGCCTGAAGTTATCCATATGCAACTCACTGGCCATAGGCAGGACACCCTTGCCAGAGTGAGTGACAGCACCGTAACTAAGGATTAAGAATCTACTTTATTGGGCAGCGCCTGTGGCTCAAGGAGTAGGGTGCCAGTCCCATATACCAGAGGTGTTGGGTTCAAACCTGGCCCTGGCCAAAAACTGCTTAAAAAAAAAAAAAAGAATCAATTTTTTATTTTAAGAATGCACTCACATGAATCCTTTTACTCTGTGAATGTTACAACATGCCAATGTCACAAATCCTTAAAACCTGTCTAGCTCTAAAAAGATAGGGGGTATAAAAATACCATACAGGGTCATATTACTGTTTTTACATTTACAGTAGCAGGATCTTCAGCAATAATGAACTGTCATCTTTTGTGTCCCCATCGCTGGAAATTTTCCAATCAATCTTTTAAAAATGAAACACACCAAAAAAACCTACAAATCTTTAGGTTCGAGTTTCATTGGTCCACCTCTCATTCCATTTTAAAATACTTTGTGATCAAGTTTTCTTTTTTCATTAACCCTCACTCTTGATTTAGCTTCATCTTCAGGTCAAGCTGATAATTGTGGGCAGAAAATGCCAAAGAGTCATCTGTGAGTGACGTATCTGGCCTGCTTTGCCAGCACTGGTTTTCGGGATTACTGGATTGAAGAGCAACTAGAGCTTAATGCTGTGATGAGGTTTAGCGTGACATTTTCCCTCATGGAGAGAGTTCCCCTCGTAACTGTCACTCACATCTTACCTTGGAAAACACAAGCAAGGTCTGCATCCTAATATCACCACAATGCCCATCTTTTCATTGAACAATTCCTCAGAAATGGATACACATAGAAGTTATTTTAGTTTACAGTCCATCACCGTTTACATTTTAATACATATTTGATATGATACTTTATGATAGAATGTTATGTATTTTAAAATGTCCATTTACTTTTAGCACATAGTGTCAGTAGAATCATGAGCTCTCAGCACTGGAAAGAACCTGGGAGGTCGTCCAAAACAGCCGCCCTGTCCACTAACAAGGGAACCAAGGTTCAGAAAGACACAGCAGAGTGCGCTGAGGGTATTCTAGGATCCACGAGTGAACTGACTGTTCCAGTAGTCCTTCCAGCTACCTTCACCATAAATCTCAATTTAGCTTTAATATTTAATTAGAAACAAGTTAGTCACTGGTTGTCTTGCAAAGTTGTTTTATTTTGTCGAGATCTAAAAAGAACACGCCACATAGCCACATATTGGTAGAAAGGTACAAACAAAAGCTTAGTAAATGTTACTTAAATTGCCTTATTTCACAAAATTAAATTTCTGCTTATAAATTAAACCTTAGGGAATTTTAAAAACCTGAAATAGTTGCCTTTCACTTTTATTTCTTGGTAATTCGCATTTGTTTGTGCTGATGTTTCATCAGAATCTGATGACCATTGATTTATGTATATATTCTTTTTGGCTGTTCAATGTAATGAAATTGAAAAATATATTAACAAAAGACAAAGTGTTTAAATAACTTTTTTATGTAAGTAAATGAATTATAGATTGAATGATGAGAAAAATATTCTTCGTAGGGCTTTCAAATGACCCCCTTCAAGTATTTGTTTCAACTCATTCCCCTATTTATCCTATAGCACCACTTAAATGATGATTTAACTATTGCTCTAACAATGAGAAATTTACATAAATTTAAAGAAGCAAAAATTCAAGTTGTCAGCGTCTTTTCTCACCCATCACCCTATTTTTACCATAAGCCTGACCCTATTACAGGAACTAACTTCTAAAATTTTGCTTGATAGAAAAATTACAATTATTTGACTTAATATAATTACAGCATTTTAATGTTATTTACATTATTAATTTAAAACAATAAAAAAGTATGTTATATTTCCTTATGTTCAACACATAATTTTCTTTCTTTTTCAGCTTTTTAATTAAATGAAGCCAAGTGGGATTTGCATAAAGTGAATGCTGACCCTGAGGATAAACTGTTCCTGACATTGTTATTTTGAATTCTCGAGTTTATTTCTTTGCTCATTGTGATTGCTAGCTTATTCTTTGTATTTTTTTAAGTGTGGATTTTCTTAGTAAATTTAATTTACAGAAATGATGGTAACATTTCCTATCTACAAAGGAAACATTGAAGTGTTTTTAAGCCTATTATATGATTCAGTGAATGTCACAGGATTGAAATAAATGACAGTGTAATTATGAATTCATGTGTTAGAACCATTTACTCATTAGTAAAGGAAACCACAGTGTTAGTAAAAGGAATCTGTGAAATGTATGTTGAAGAATGCTTAGTATTATGCTGGGATAGATCATATGCATGAAAATATGTCATGTACCGAAAATTACACTTACTGCAGTTTCGGTTATAAAGACATGCATTGTTCAAATAGTGTTTTGTTCTTATTAATCATAACGATATAAAGCTGTACAAATCAGGGACCTGGTTGAATGATGCCTACAGCTTAGCTGCCTCACCTGAGAAAAGGAGCTTCTTCCTGAGATTTAAATCTGAACCACACATTCCCGAAATCAACATTCCTCAAAGCAATCAGGCAATGGAAACAACACACCACTCCTAGGAATTAATGTTTCTCTAACTTTGGAAGTGTCATCTGGGAGTCTAGACTTACGAGAGCAAACCTGACCCACGATGGTCATGGAAGCTGCTTGCATCTAAAGCTCATTTTCCAAATCTAGATAAAAGGTTAGTTCTCCTGGGATGAGTGAGTAACCAGTGAAGCTTTTTTGAGAACCAGATACAGGGAGTTTGAACATTATTATGTTTCTATTCTATTTTAGTTTGTAAAGCACTTTGACATACATTATTTGTTCCTCATCTTTGTAAATTAGACAGGAAGTAAGGTTTTTTCTGGCTTATAAAAGTAATGGAAGCGAAAAGCCAAAAATGATTTTAAAAATTGGAGCTCATATCTAGGCTATCAAACTCTTAAGCCTGAATTTTTATATTCTGTGGAACTACCCAAAGGTGGATTTAAGAAAGGAGTTCTTTAGTTAGTTCAGTAAATGTTTACTTTCTCTTTTTTAAGACATATTATCTAATTTTCATTTAAGATCTGATTATTAGACCATGGAGCCTTTTGTTCATTGGAAGTTTCAGCTATATAGTCTCAAATGGGAACCAGATATACGTTTACAGAGTTTCCTTATTTTGTGCCTGTGAATTTCAATGAAGAATGGGAAATATAAAAGCTCACCAGGGCATGGTTATCAAGTTATATTCCAGGGGAATACGCTAGCAGGATGAAAGCTATCTTCTCAAAACATGGTAATTTTGGTGAAAATTACCTAATAATTTAGACCTATATTAATTAAGCTTATTACCCACTCTAAACTATATTATTAAAAATGGCATTGATTTCCCTAGTTCCTATCCGTAGGTTAATAAACTTGATATTGGAATGGCCTATAAGGAAAAGCAGTATCTGACTTTGTTCAACGCCTATCCCTACGTGGCACCTGACCTGTAATTCTTAATCCAGTGCATATTTTTTACATTCTCTGAAGTTCTGAATGGAGTTTAAGGCCAAATTTAAAGACAAATAATAAATATTTATTACAGCTAACTTTTGCTTGTCCTCTTAAATCTCCAAATTATCTTCCAAGTGGGATGCAGTTGATTAAATGATACTGACAAAACACAGGTTCTCTCTGTAAAATTAATACTGTTTAATGACGATAAGGTCATTGTTTGACACTGACTAAAATAAGGAGTTCTTTATTCCTAAACCATGTTAGCATAAGTCCCAATAATTAAAAATATGTTACTTAGAATTTTACAGTTTAAAGGGCTTTAGCTTCTGTGCAAACAGTTGCTTAGGGAGGTGAATTTGAGGAAAATAAACTGTCAAAATAATTCATTGTTGACTAGAAATGCTGTAGAAAATGAAACTACAAAGACCAGCTCAAATGCAGTTTTCTTACAGAGCGTCATATGTGCAAACTCACAAACACAATGTATTTACCTTTGCTAAACAGAATTGGTATCAGGTGTCATTTTACCAGAATCACTGTGTTGTAAACTCTCATAAAAATTATGTTTAACAATCTCCTGTTAGAATTTTAAAAAGTACTCTTCTACTAAATTGGAGAGAAAGATCCTAACAAAGTTCCAACAAAGGAATTTCAGTTCATAATAACATCTGACAAATGACTTGTTGCATTTTGCTTAAATACTGTTCCTTGCATAAGATACTCCCAACCATGTTCTGTGCTTACTTAATGTTTTATTACCCATAAAATAATATCCTTTGTTATTACAATTCGGTGGGTGTGGTGATTTGGGGAGATTTGAGCTTGCTTTGCCAGAGAGCTTGAATAGCATTCTTTTTCTTGGTGTTACAAGAAGCTCCATGAGGGTACCTCAAGGGAGTGGTTATTTTAAATGAGGTGTGACGTATCATTATTTTCAACAAATAACACTAATACATTGTGTTTTAAGAAGGACTGGTGACCACGGCAGACATACCAGCTAGAGCATCTAGAGGCAAAAGATTTGTTTGGGGTATTTTTTTAATTTTTAATTTTCTTTTTTATTGTTTGGGATCCATTGAGAGTACAAAGAATTAGTTTACACTGATTACATTTGTCAGATAATGTCCCTTTTATGAGGTGTGCCACACACCGTGACCCCCCATCCCTTCCCTCCTCCCCTCTCCCCACTTGCTCATTCCCCACCTCACCCCCCCTTTGTATTTGCTCATCTGCTGCCTTCTTATTAGAATTGAGGACATTGGATTCTTCCGCAGTCTTGTGATGCTTTACTAAGAAGAATGTGTTCCACCTCCATCGAGGTTAATACAAAAGGTGTAAAGACTCCATCTTTTTTGGTGACTGAATAGTATTCCATGGTGTACATATACCACAGCTTACTATTTCATTCCTGGGCATTTCCACACTTTGGTGATTGTAAATTGAGCTGCAATGAACAATCTAGTGCAAATAGCCTTATGATAGAAGGTTGGTTTGTTTGTTTTTTTCCTCTTCTGGGTAGATGCCTAGTAATGGGATTGCAGGAACAAATGAGAGGTCTAATTTGAGTTCTTTAAGGATTCTCCATACTTCCTTCCAAAAAGGTTGTCTTACTTTGCAGTCCTACTAACAGTGTAAAAGTGTTCTCTCCACATCCACACCAGCATCTGCAGCTTTGGGACTTTGTGATGTGGGCCATTCTCACTGGGGCTAGGTGGTATCTCAAGGTGGTTTTGATTTGCATTTCTCTGATGATTAGGATAATGATCATGTTTTCATATGTTTGTTAGCCATTTGCCTGTCTTCTTTAGAGAAGGTTCTATTCATGTCTCTTGCCCAGTGGTGTATGGGATTGTTTGCTCTTTCTTGGTTGATTAATTTGAGTTCTCTATAGATCAGCGAGTCTCCACCTGTGGGTCATGACCAAAAGGAACTGTATTAAAGGGCTGTGGCATTAAAAAAGTTGAGAACCACTGCTATAGATCCTAGTTATCAAGCTTTTGTTTGATTCAGAATGTGCAAGTTAATTTTCCCATTCTGAAGGTTGTCTGTTTGCTTTACTGGTTGTTTCCTTAGCTGTACAGAAGCTTTTCAGTTTAAGTCCCTTTTTTTCTATAGTTGTTGCCATTGCCATAGAAGTCTTCTTTATAAAAACTCCCAAGGCCAATATCTTCAAGGGTTTTCCCCACACTTTCTTTGACAATTGTTATTGTTGCATGCCTTAGATTTAAACCTTTTATCCATATTCAATCAATTTTTTTAAGTGGTGACAGGTGTGGGACCAGTTTCAGTCTTTTACATGTGGTTATCCAGTTCTTCCAGCACCATTTATTGAATGGGGATTCTTTTCCGCAGTGTATGTTCTTGTGTGGTTTATCAAAGGTCAACTGGCTGTAAGATGTTAGTTTCTTCTTACGGTTTTCTGTTCAGTTCCAAATGTGAATGTCTTTATTTTTGTGCCATTACCATATTTTAATCACTGTAGTCATGTAGTGTAGCCAAAAGTCTAGAGGGGTAATTAATACCCCAGACTTCTTTTTATTACTTAGAATTGCCTTGGCCAAATGGAGTTACTTCTGGTTCTGTACAAAATGAAGAATTATTTTTTCCAAATCTTGAAAGTTTGACAATGGTATTTTAATGGGGATTGCATTGAACCTAGATTGCTTTGGGAAGTATAGACATTTTAACAATGTTGATTCTTCCCACCCAGGAGCATGGGTATTGTTCTTCCATTTATTAATATCTTCTACTATTTCTTTTCTTAGGGTTTTGCAGTTTTCTTTGTAGAGGCCCTTCACCTTTTTTGTTATGTATATTTTTAGGTATTTTATTTTTTTGGAAGCTATTGTGAAGGGAATTGTGTCCTTGATTAGCTTCTCACCTTGTCTGTGATTGGCATTTACAAAGGCTACCTATTTGTTGACATTGATTTTATATCCTGAGACATTGATGTATTTTTTGATCACTTCCAGGAATCTTGTGGTTGATTCTTTGGGGTTCTCTTAATATATGATCATATAGTTGGGAAAGAGCGAGAGTTTGACCTCCTCTGCCCCCATTTGGATGCCCTTTATTTCCTTCTCCTTATTGTATTGGCTAGAACTTCTAACACTGTGTTGAATAGTAGTGGTGATAGAGGACAACCTTGTCTGGTTCCAGTTCTAAGTGGAGAAGTTTTCATTTTCATTCCATTCAGTATGATGTTAGCTGTGTGCTTTTCATAGTCATTTAAAGAAATGTGCCATCTACCCTTATATTTTTAAGTGTTCTTGTTAGGATGCTGGTAGTGGGATATTGCTAAAATTATGGAAGTGGCTTTGGAACTGGCCAGTGAGCAGAGAAACATGCTAGAAACAAGCCCAAATACTCATATCAGGATGAGCAAACAGCCCGAGTAAAGATGGACCCTCAAGTATGCCCAGCATGTTTGAAGGAATAGTACAGTTTACAAAGCAGGAGCCTTCAGCAGACAACCAGGACATCTGGACACATTGAGGAGTTGAAGAAGGGAAATAATGATACCGGCAAGAGACAGGTCGGTTTCACCGCAGCCACAACGATTAAAACTTGTGTAGCTCCGAGAATGAGAGGAGTGAGAAGACAGCCTTGTAAATGGTGTTTCCTTTATTTGTAAACCGAGGAAAATGCAATTTTTCCTCATTTAGGGCATGACTATTATGACATCTGTTCAATAAACATAACAGTTCTTCACGTTCTTGTTTTTGTTTTTATGTATTTATTTATTTTGCCTAGAAATACCTCATTTCTGGTCATATAATCCATCTGCGATATGAGAAACACTGATCAGATAAAAGACCAAATTCTTAGGTTCCTCAAATGAAGCATATCCTCAAAAGAAAAGCTATGTGTGTTGTCAAGTGCTCAGGACGGGGCTAATTACTAATTGCAGTCACGGGCAGCGGTCATTCCAGCACTAAATTTAAAAAACAAAACTGAAGAGGCACGTGCGGTTCCATGTGTACTACGTCACTTGCAATAATTGCTGGGAAAACCAGTTGTCACTTCAGGTAAACGCATGTTCATACAAACAACTCACGGTAATGCTGGCTGGGAGAATCGAACAAGTAAGTACAACGAGAGCCGTGTTGACGTCCACTCTTCTCAAAGTTCACCTTTGGTCCTGATGTTCAAGGCACCAAGGGAACAATGCCCTCATTGCAAATTGCTCAAAATGTGTTTTGTGTCTTTTTTTTAAATTAAGATTTCTCTTTCAGGCAATACACTTGGGTAGCAACATTTTATTTTTCTTTTCCAGAGAAAAAATTAATAAGAAATATTGAAATGCTTATATGTCTTAGTACATTTAATCTCATCCTAATTAGACATTGTTAGCCTCCATATGACTATAAAGATCTGTAACTCTAAGACATCAAAATATTCCTAATTAGGGCAGTGCCTATGGCTCAAGGAGTAGAGTGCGGGTCCCATATACCTAAGGTGGCAGGTTCAAACCTAGCCTCAGCCAAAAAAAAAAAAAAATTTAAAAAATGTTAAAAATGTTAAAATATTTCTAATTAAAATAAGAAAGGTCATATTAAGCAGTGACAACTGAAGAATTTAACAAAACAAATAGACTTTTCTTAGATCAAGCTGAAATACAAATAAACAGAACATTTCAGCAGCACAAAAGGTTAAATAATTGAATAGATCCTTTTAAAATGTTTACATTAGTGTAATTTTAAAGCTGCCTACATATACTAGCTTTTGAATATATTATCAAAGGACTAGCCCATATCATTTTATGCTGGATAGTAGGGGTGCTTTATTTTTTGACTGGTATGAGAAAAGATGTGATTATATAACTGTCACCTACCAGTGTTATGCAAACTTTCTCCACCTGCTAAAACATGTTCTCCAGAGAACTTAATAACTTTGCACACTTTTTAGAAATATTGGTCGACTATTATCTTATTCAATTTATTTGAAAATATTGAACAAAGACATTATTTTGAAATAATATTATATCAAGAACAGTGGAGGGATAAAATAGATACACTTAGATATTTAAATCTTTATTAATGCTCCTTGGAATTTTCTATCAACAGGATATTTTGATAGTGGACAAAGAAAATTAAGGGGGATAGAAAAGTTCTTTCTATATATTCCTTTCCTTGGCCACCTCGATGCCAGCCTTTGATTTGTAAGTATGTCCAGAATTAACATGTATTCCTACTGTCAGACCAGCCATCATTACTTCTGTGAAGCTGAGAGCATGGAAAACAGACTCAGTCCACGCCTAAGTCTTCTCTCTTCCCCAAGAGCTAGAATGCCAGAGGCGTGGCTGAGAATTTGCCTGATGGCTGCTCCAGTTTTGACAATTCTAAGCTCAGGGGGTGGGTTGTTGCTGGTCTGGCATCCTGCTCTAATAGCCCCTGATGCATGGTGGATACATTCCAAGACCTCGCCAGTGGATGTCTAGAGACTTTTTTTAAATTTTTACATATACTTGTGTTAATTAGGTTTCCACTTTTTGCCTTTACAGAATTTAAAAGACTTAAAATTTAATAACAATAACAATGTTTAAGATAAGGACTAGAAATAAAAACCGCCTAAAGAATGAACAAAGATAAATACATTCAGAAAAGAAAACATGATACTGCATCAAAATATTAAGCAATATTAATAATAATAATGCCAAGAAAGTAATGTTCACATTGTCAAATAAGAATGTCTGTTACAGAATGCTTTGACTCTGAGGCTCAGTATGAAGTCATCAGTTAACTTCTTATTTTTTTATAAACTTTCAAAAAATAGACAACTAATATTATATAAATAAAAGTAAAAGAGAGTTTCAAAAAACAGATCATGCCAAATCTTATAGACAATAGAAAAAGAAGAAATATTTCAAAATCATTCTACTTGATCTAGATACACTTGATATTGAAGTTGGAGAAAATACATTGTTATA